>CM033471.1:262156213-262420026 GCA_019447015.1 Hymenochirus boettgeri | reverse complement strand
ACAGGGGAAGTACCCCTACTGTAAAGTACAGGGGGATAACGTACCCCACTGTAAGCAAGGGATATAGTACCCCACTGTAAAGTACAGGGGATAACAAACCCCTACTGTAAAGTACAGGGGATAACATACCCCTACTGTAAAGTACAGGGGATAACATACCCCCTACTGTAAAGTACAGGGGATAACAAACCCCCTACTGTAAAGTACAGGGGATAACAAACCCCCTACTGTAAAGTACAGGGGATAACAAACACCCTACCTGTAAAGTACAGGGGATAAATACCCCTACTGTAAAGTACGGGGATAAACAAACCCCTACTGTAAGTACAGGGGATAACAAACCCCTACTGTAAAGTCAGGGATAACATACCCCCTACTGTAAAGTACAGGGGATAAGTACCCCCCTACTGTTAAGTACAGGGGATAACGTACCCCACCCACTGTAAAGACAGGGTAGAACCGTAACCCCCACTGTAAAGTACAGGGGATAACAAACCCCTACTGTAAAGTACAGGGGATAACAACCCCCTACTGTAAAGTACAGGGATAAATCCCCCTACGGTAAGTACAGGGATAACATAACCCCTACTGTAGTAAGGGGATAACATACCCCTAATGTAAAGACAGGGGTAACAAACCCCCTACTGTAAAGTTCAGGGATAACAAACCCCCCTACTGTAAAAGTAATGGGATAACATCCCCCTACTGTAAAGTACAGGGGATAACATACCCCCTACTGTTAAAGTACGGGGATAAACATACCCTACTGTAAGTACAGGGAAAATACCACCTACTGTAAAGTACAGGGGATAACGTACCCCCTACTGTAAAGTACAGGGGATAACGTACCCCCTACTGTAAAGTTCAGCAGATAACGTACCCCCTACAGTAAGTACAGGGGATAACGTACCCCCTACTGTAAAGTTCAGCAGATAACGTACCCCCTACAGTAAAGTACAGGGGATAACGTACCCCCTACTGTATAGTAAAGGGATAATACCCCCTACTGTAAAGTACAGGGGATAACGTACCCCCTACTGTATAGTAAAGTGTATAACGTACCCCCCTACTGTAAAGTACAGGGGATAACGTACCCCCTACTGTATAGTAAAGTGGATAACGTACCCCCCTACTGTATATAGTGGATAAAGTACACCCTACTGTATAGTATAGGATAACGTACCCCCTACTGTATAGTATAGTGGATAACGTACCCCCTACTGTAAGTACAGGGGATAACGTACCCCCTACTGTATAGTTAAGTGGATAACGTACCCCCTACTGTAAAGTACAGGGAGAAACTACCCCCTACTGTAAAGTACAGGGGATAACGTACCCCTACTGTAAAGTTCAGCAGATAACGTACCCCTACAGTAAGACAGGGGAACGTACCCCCTACTGTAAAGTACAGGGGATACGTACCCCCTACTGTATAGATAGTGGACAATGTACCCCCTACTGTAAGTATAGTGGAGAACGTACCCCCTACTGTATAGTATAGCGGATAACGTCCCCCTACTGTAAGTATAGCGGATAAGTAACCTACTGTAAAGTACAGGGGATAACGTACCCCTACTGTAAGAAAGTGGATAACGTACACCCCCTACTGTAAGGACAGGGGAAACGTACCCCTACTGTAAGTACAGGGGATAGTACCCCTACTGTAGTACAGGGGATAACGTACCCCCACTTACGAAAGTATAGTGGATAAACTACCCCTACTGTAAGTATAGTGGATAACGTACCCCCTACTGTAAAGTATAGTGGATAACGTACCCCTACTGTAAGTATAGTGGATAAGTACCCCTACTGTAGTATAGTGGATACGTACCCTCAGTATAGTATAGTGGATAACGTACCCCTACTGTATAGTTAGTGGATAAGTACCCCCTACGTAAGTATAGTGGATACGTACCCCTACTGTAAGTATAGGGATAAAGTAACCCTACTGTATGTAAAGTATAGTGGATAACGTCCCCCTACTGTAAAGTATAGTGGATAACGTACCCCCTACTGTAAAGGATAGTGGATAACGTACCCCCTACGTAAAGTATAGTGGATAACGTACCCCCTACTGTAAAGTATAGGGATAACGTACCCCCTACTGTAAAGTATAGTGGATAACGTACCCCCTACTGTAAAGTATGTGGATAACGTACCCCTACTGTAAAGTATAGTGGGATAAAGTACCCCCTACTGTAAAGTATAGTGGATAACGTACCCCCTACTGTAAAGATAGTGGATAACGTACCCCCTACTGTATAAAGTATAGTGGATAACGTACCCCTACTGATAGTATAGTGGATACGTACCCCCACTGTATAGTATTGTGGATAACGTACCCCCTACTGTATAGTATAGTGGATAACGTACCCTACTGTATAGTATAGTGGATAACGTACCCCTACTGTATAGTATAGGGATAACGTACCCCTACTGTAAAGTATAGTGGATAACGTACCCCTACTGTATAGTATAGTGGATAACGTACCCCCTACTGTATAGTATAGTGGATAACGTACCTCCTACTGTATAGTATAGTGGATAACGCACCCCTACTGTATAGTATAGTGGATAACGCACCCCTATGTAATAGTGGATAACGTACCCCTACTGTATAGTATAGGGATAACGTACCCCCTACTGTATAGTATAGTGGATAACGTACCCCTACTGTATAGTATAGGGATAACGTACCCCCTACTGTATAGTATAGTGGATAACGTACCCCCTACTGTATAGTATAGTGGATAACGTACCCCCTACTGTATAGTATAGTGGATAACGTACCCCTACTGTATAGTATAGTGGATAACGTACCCCCTACTGTATAGTATAGTGGATTACGTACCCCCTACTGTATAGTATAGTGGATAACGTACCCCCTACTGTAAAATATAGTGGATAACGTACCCCCTACTGTATAGTATAGTGGATAACGTACCCCCTACTGTAAAGTATAGTGGATAAAGTACCCCTACTGTAAAGATATAGTGGAAACGTACCCCCTACTGTAAGTATAGTGGATAACGTACCCCTATGTATATTATAGGGGATAAAGTACCCCCTACTGTATGTAAAGTGGATAACGTACCCCCCACTGTAAGTACAGGGGAAAGTACCACCCTATGTAAAGTACAGGGGTAATATACCCTACTGTATTAGTACAGGGGATAACGTACCCCCGACTGATAGTATAGTGGATAAAGTACCCCTAATGTAAAGGATAGTGGAAAACGTACCCCCTACTGTATAGATAGTGGATAAAGTACCCCTACTGTAAGTATAGTGGATAAAAGTACTCTACGATAGTATAGGGATAAAGTACCTCCTACTGTATAGATAGTGGATTACGTACCCATATGTAGTATAGTGGATAACGTACCCCTACTGTAAAGTATAGTGGATTTAAACGTACCCCTACTGTATAGTATAGTGGATAAGCTACCCCCTACAGTTAAAGTATAGTGGATAAACGTACCCCCTACTGTATAGTATAGTGGATAACGTACCCCCTACTGTATAGTATAGTGGATAACGTACCCCCTACTGTATAGTATAGTGGATAACGTACCCCCTACTGTATAGTATAGGGGATAACGTACCCCCCTACTGTATAGTATAGTGGATAATGTACCCCCTACTGTATAAAGTATAGTGGATAACGTACCCCCTACTGTATAGTATAGTGGATAACGTACCCCCTACTGTATAGTATAGTGGGAAACGTACCCCCTACTGTATGTATAGTGGAGAACGTACCCCCTATGTATAGTATAGTGGATAACGTACCCCTACTGTATAGTATAGTGGAGAACGTACCACCCTACTGTAAAGTATAGTGGATAACGTACCCCCTACTGTATAGTATAGTGGATAACGTACCCCCTACTGTATAGTATAGTGGATAACGTACCCCCTACTGTATAGTAAAGTGGATAACGTACCCCCTACGCTAAAGTACAGGATAACGTTACCCCCTACTGTAAATACAGGGGATAACAAACCCCTACTGTAAAGTACAGGGGATAACATACCCCCACTGTAAGTACAGGGGATAAACACCCTACTGTAAAGTACAGGGGATAACAAACCCCCTACTGTAAAGTACAGGGGATAACATACCCCTACGTTAAGTACAGGGGATAACTACCCCCTACTGTAAAGTACAGGGGATAACTACCCCTACTGTTAAGTACAGGGGATAACATACCCCTATGTTAAGTACAGGGGATAACATACCCCTACTGTAAAGTACAGGGGATAAACACCCCTACGTAAAGTACAGGGGACAGTACCCCCTACTGTAAAGTACAGGGGATAACATACCCCCTAGTTAAAGTACAGGGGATACATACCCCCTACTGTTAAGTACAGGGGATAACATACCCCCTACTGTAAGTACAGGGGATAACATACCCCTACTGTAAAGTACAGGGGATAACTACCCCCCTACTGTAAAGTACAGGGGATAACATACCCCCTACTGTACAGTACCAGGGGATAAATACCCCCTACTGTAAAGTACAGGGGATAACGTACCCCTAAGTAAAGTACAGGGGATACATACCCCCTACTGTAAAGTACAGGGGATAACACCCCCTACGTAAAGTACAGGGGATAACATACCCCCTACTGTAAGTACAGGGATGAACATACCCCCTACTGTAAAGTACAGGGATAACGTACCCCCTACTGAATAAGGGATAACTACCCCTACTGAAAGTACAGGGAAACGTAACCCCCTACGTAAAGTACAGGGGATAACGTACCCCTACTGTAAAGTACAGGGGATAACATACCCCTACTGTAAAGTACAGGGGATAACAAACCCCCTACTGTAAAGTACAGGGGATAACATACCCCTTACTGTTAAGTACAGGGGATAACATACCACCTACTGTAAAGTACAGGGGATAACAAACCCCCTACTGTAAAGTACAGGGGACATACCCCCTACTGTAAAGTACAGGGGATAACATACCCCCTACTGTTAAGTACAGGGGATAACATACCCTACTGTTAAGTAAGGGGATAACATACCCCCTACTGTAAAGTACAGGGGATAACAACCCCCTATGTAAAGTACAGGGAAATAACCCCTACTGTAAAGTACAGGGGATAAAGTACCCCTACTGTAAGTACAGGGGATAACAACCCCTACGTTAAGTACAGGGGAAACATACCCCACTGTAAGACAGGGGATAACATACCCCTACTGTAAAGGACAGGGGAAACATACCCCCTACTGTAAAGTACAGGGGATAACTACCCCCTACTGTAAGTACAGGGGAAACATACCCACCTACGTAAAGTACAGGGAGATAACAACCCCCTACTGTAAGTACAGGGGATAACATACCCCTACTGTAAAGTACAGGGATAAACAACCCCTACTGTTAAGTACAGGGGAAACTACCCTACTGTAAAGTACAGGGGATAACTACCCCCTACTGTAAAGTACAGGGATAACAACCCCTACTGTAAGTACAGGGGATAACAATACCCCTACTGTAAAGTACAGGGGATAACGTACCCCTACTGTAAAGTACAGGGGATAAAAACTACACCTACTGTAAAGTACAGGGGATAACATACCACCTACTGTAAAGTACAGGGGATAACAACCCCCTACTGTAAAGTACAGGGGATAATACCCCCTAGTAAAGTACAGGGGATAAACGTTACCCCCTACTGTAAAGTACAGGGGATAACATACCCCCTACTGTTAAGTACAGGGGATAACATACCCTACTGTAAAGAAGGGGAAAACAACCCCCTACTGTAAGTACAGGGATAACAATACCCCCTACTGTAAAGTACAGGGGATAAACAAACCCCCTACTGTAAAGTACAGGGGATAACTACCCCTACTGTAAGTACGGGGATAACAAACCCTACTGTAAAGTACAGGGGATAACATACCCCCTACTGTAAGTACAGGGATAACATACCCCCTAGTAAAGTACAGGGGATAACAACCCCTACTGTAAGTACAGGGGATAACATACCCCCCCCTACTGTAAAGTACAGGGGATAAACAACCCCCTACTGTAAAGTACAGGGGATAACATACCCCCTACTGTAAAGTACAGGGGATAACAAACCCCCTACTGTAAAGTACAGGGGATAACATACCCCCTACTGTAAAGTACAGGGGATAACAAACCCCTACTGTAAAGTACAGGGGATAACGTACCCCCTACTGTAAAGTACAGGGGATAAACCCCCTACTGTAAAGTACAGGGGATAACATACCCCCTACTGTTAAGTACAGGGGATAACATACCCCCTACTGTTAAGTACAGGGGATAACATACCCCCTACTGTAAAGTACAGGGGATAACATACCCTACTGTAAAGTACAGGGGATAACACCCCCTACTGTAAAGTACGGGGATAACTACCCCCTACTGTAAAGTACAGGGGATAACATACCCCCTAATGTAAAGTACAGGGGATAACAAACCCCCTACTGTAAAGTACAGGGGATAACATACCCCTACTGTAAAGTACAGGGGATAACGTACCCCCTACTGTAAAGTACAGGGGATAACAAACCCCCTACTGTAAAGTACAGGGGATAACATACCCCCTACTGTAAAGTACAGGGGATAACGTACCCCTACTGTAAAGTACAGGGGATAACAAACCCCTAATGTAAGTACAGGGAAACATACCCCCTACTGTTAAGTACAGGGGGATAACATACCCCTACTGTTAAGTACAGGGGATAACATAACCCCTACTGTTAAAGTACAGGGGATAACATACCCCCTACTGTAAAGTACAGGGGATAAGTACCCCCTACGGTAAAGTACAGGGGATAAACTACCCCTACTGTAAAGTACAGGGGATAAATACCCCCTACTGTAAAGTACAGGGGGATAACAAACCCCTACTGTAAAGTACAGGGGATAACATACCCCCTACTGTAAAGTACAGGGGATAACGTACCCCCTATGTAAAGTAAGTGGATAACAAACCCCTACTGTATAAGTACAGGGGTATAACATACCCCCTACTGTATAAGTAAGGGGATAACGTACCCCCTACTGTTAAAGTACAGGGGATAACAAACCCCCTACTGTAAAGTACAGGGGATAACATACCCCCTACTGTTAAGTACAGGGGAAACATACCCCTACTGTAAAGTACAGGGGGAACACTACCCCTACTGTTAAGTACAGGGGATAAATAACCCCTACGTAAGTACAGGGGATAAACATACCCCTACGGTAAAGTACAGGGGATAACGTACCCCCTACTGTAAAGTACAGGGGATACATACCCCCTACTGTAAAGTACAGGGGATAACATACCCCCTACTTAATCAGTGGATAACATACCCCTACTGTTAGTACAGGGGATAACATACCCCCTACTGTTAGTACAGGGGATAACATACCCCCTACTGTAAAGTACAGGGGATAACATACCCCTACTGTAAAGTTACAGGGGATAATACCCCCTACTGTAAAGTACAGGGGATAACAAACCCCTACTGTAAAGTACAGGGGATAACATACCCCCTACTGTAAAGTCAGGGGATAACTACCCCTACTGTAAAGTACAGGGATAACAAACCCCCCTAGTAAAGTACAGGGATAACAACCATACTGTAAAGTACGGGGATAACATACCCCCTACTGTAAAATACAGGGGAAACGTACCCCTACTGTAAAGTACAGGGGGATAACAAACCCCTACTGTAAAGTACAGGGATAACATACCCCTACTGTAAAGTACAGGGGATAACATACCCCTACTGTAAAGTACAGGGGATAACATACCCCCTACTGTAAAGTACAGGGGATTAACACAACCCCCTACTGTAAAGTACAGGGGATAACAACCCCCTACTGTAAAGTACGGGATAACAAACCCCCTACTGTAAAGTACAGGGGATAACATACCCCTACTGTAAAGTACAGGGGATAACGTACCCCCTACTGTAAGTACAGGGGATAAAAATACCCCCTACTGTAAAGTACAGGGTACAAACCCTACTGTAAAGTACAGGGGATAACAACCCCCTACTGTAAAGTACAGGGGATAAACATTAACCCCCTACTGTATGTTAAGTTACAGGGGATAACATACCCCTACTGTAAAGTACAGGGGATAACAACCCCCTACTGTAAAGGACGGGGATAACAAACCCCCTACTGTAAAGTACAGGGATAAATACCCCTACTGTAAAGTACAGGGGATAACATACCCCCTACTGTAAAGTACAGGGATACATACCCCCCTATGAAGTACAGGGGATAACAACCCCCTACTGTAAAGTACAGGGGATAACGTACCCCCTACTGTAAATACAGGGATAACATAACCCCTACTGTAAAGTACAGGGGATAACATACCCCCTACTGTAAGACAGGGATAACCCCCTACGTAAAGTACAGGGATAACTAACCCCCTACTGTAAAGTACAGGGGATAACAAACCCCTACTGTAAAGTACAGGGATAACTACCCCCTACTGTAAAGTAAAGGGGATAACATACCCCCTACTGTAAGTACAGGGGATAACATACCCCCTACTTAAAGTACAGGGGATAACAACCCCCTACTGTAAAGTACAGGGGATAACGTACCCCCTACTGTAAAGTACAGGGGATAACATACCCCCTACTGTAAAGTACAGGGGATAACATACCCCCTACTGTAAAATACAGGGGATAACATACCCCCTACTGTAAAGTACAGGGGATAACAAAACCCCTACTGTAAAGTACAGGGGATAACATACCCCCTACTGTTAAGTACAGGGGATAACATACCACCTACTGTAAAGTACAGGGGATAACAAACCCCCTAAGAAAGTACAGGGGAAAAACTACCCCTACTGTAAGTACAGGGGATAACATACCCCCTACTGTAAAGTACAGGGGATAACATACCCCCTACTGTTAAGTACAGGGGATAACATACCCCCTACTGTTAAGTACAGGGGATAACATACCACCTACTGTAAAGTACAGGGGATAACAACCCCCTACTGTAAAGTACGGGGACATACCCCTACTGAAATACAGGGGAAAACATAACATACGGTAAGTACAGGGATAACATACCCCCTACTGTAAAGTACAGGGGATAACATACCCCCTACTGTTAAGTACAGGGGATAACATACCCCTACTGTAAAGTACAGGGTATAACGTACCCCCTACTGTAAAGTACAGGGGATAACAAACCCCCTACTGTATAGGTTAACAGGGGATAACTACCCCCTACTGTAAAGTACAGGGGATAACGTACCCCCTACTGTAAAGTACAGGGGATAACCATACCCCCTACTGTAAAGTACAGGGATACAAACCCCCTACTGGAAAGTAAGGGATAACATACCCCTACGTATAAGTATCAGGGATAACTACCCCCTACTGTATAGTAAAGTGGATAACGTACCCCCTACTGTATAGTATAGTGGAGAACGTACCCCCTACTGTATAGTATAGTGGATAACGTGCCCCCTACTGTATAGTATAGTGGATAACGTACCCCCTTACTGTAAATTATAGCGGAAAATTTGCTCCTAATATGCATTATATACTATATGTTACCAAGAAGTTCACTGACCATATAAAAGCAAAAGGCTGAGTTATTTCATAAAGGTCACAAAACTCTGATATTTTGACCCAATCAATCGGTCAGCTGGGTAGAAATATCACCAGTGGAACGTAAAAGAACTATAACTGTATGGTGAACAGGTGCACAGCTCAGTAACACAGCCTTGTAGAACACCAAGTATGGGGGAAAAATATATCAAAGAACATGGTACAGTCCCCCACAACAAAGGCACAACTACATAAGGCTTATAAAGTGCAAAAATAGTTTAGTACTCAGAATAAAGTGCATAAGACTTTGTTGTGGGGACTATTTTAGATGGCTCTTGTACCATCTAGTTCGCTCCAAGTTGTTGTTTGAACACAAAAGAACTGCAGCTAATTTTTCGACCTGTGCGACTGGCTGAAATTTAGATTGATCCACCACAGGCAAAAATTACAGCATAAATGTTTTAACCCGATCAATTGAATGTCATATGGGGGCAATCGGGACCAAATACCAGACTGCAGTTACACAGGCTAAAAGTCTTCAGGCAGCAGAGACACAATTAGGAGAGACTCGGCCGAGTTATAGGGAGTGGGAAACACTGTCTGCGGAGGAGGAGCTGTCCTACCGCTTTCTCCTGCCCCCAGCACGGAATGAAAAGAAATGTAAAGAATGTAGTAAAGTGCTGATTATATAGTGGATAATGCACCCCCAACTGTAAATTATAAGGATATTAGAAGTCACCGAGGAGTTCCGTGACCATATAAAAGAACGAGGCCGCAAGCCAAGTACCTTTTATACAGGCAAAGGAACTTCAGGATAAGTTACAGTTCATTAACTTCATTATTTCCATAGGATGCAGATTATAACCACAAAAATTATACCTAGAACAATACCTATACACACCCCTTTTTTTTATTATAAACCTCATTACCATGTTGTTGATCTCCAGAACTGCCTGCCCAAAGTTAGTGGCCTGGAAGCCAGTGGTGAGGTAACTCTGCAACAAAGCCTCATAGTTCACACCGCGATTGAAATCATAGCCTTTCACCTGGACAGAGCCCTCTGGTAAGGAATCGCTGGGCATCAAGACTGCCCCCTTGGCATCACTGGGTAGGCCCTCAGCCATTATGGTGCCTGGAGCCTGCAAAAGATCAATTGGATTTTATTGAGGAAAAGTAAAGAGGTGGATTCCCCCAACAAACAAAGGAAATGCTATCAGCAAACCACATATATCATGGTCTAACCAGATTAAAGGGCATCTAGAGTGAAAAAGTAACTTGTCTTATTCATGAACAGGTGTAATAGAAAACACTATTCATTTCCCTTTCACGCAGAATAAGAAAATCTAAAAAGATGCTGCAATCATGCTTCCTACTAACGGAGGTCATAATACGGAGATTTTCCTTTCCGTCCACAGCCTCAACAGAGAGCAGCAATAGAAAGAAAGTGCTTTGGAAAAATATCAAGGCTGGGGGTGAGAGGTAAAAGGACAAGTTAGCATAAAGACAAAGAAAGTGATTACTGATGATGTTTACTAATATATAGTGATGATTAATAATAATATTAAAAATCAGAAAATCTATGAATGGACAGACCACTCCAATGTGCAGCTGTACAGTTGTTTTAACCCTTATCATTCAGCTGTTTGCAGAGTGTGGGGGTAAAGGAGATTACCAAGTAATAAACCATATAGATTGCATTAATATAACATACACAAGTAAACACATACTGTAAGAGGGAAACCAACCAGGCTGAAAGACCCAGTGGGCAACATCTTCTTGCACAGATCACAAAAAGACAAAGCAAACAGCTACAAAATATTTTATGTCACAAAACAGGATATGGATGGAAAAGACAACCTGCTGCCCTCCAGATATTGTTGCATAACCCAGGGCGGCATTAGTTCATAGACAGGTAAAGACCAGCAGTAAATCTCAGTGACAGAAGAAGAGAATCTGGTTACACAAACACAGAATAGTGGACATCCCACATACAAACTTACAGAAGTTTTACAGGCGCAGAATGACTGAAGCAGAATAAAAGAGACCTTGTCGTCCTGCCATTTCCATCTCCATTCAGACCACACCTACAGCTACTGGCTGAGATCTAGCCATGGAGGCCAACAAAGCAGGGTCCTTCCAAACAAACGGGTTATAAACAAGACACAACGGACTTGGCACCAGGAAACCATGAAGAATGGAATATGCAAAAAGAATAGGCAGCGTAATAAGATTCCATGCAATGAAGCTGTAGGAGGCACAGATGTCATGTCAGGGTACAATACTACTATCAACAGGATCGACAACAACCCCCATTGTATTTAAGAGCCATAAAACATCATTAAATTAGCAACCCTGTTATGTTCTTTACAGTAAATAAAATATCACATGAGTCTTCAGACAAAAATTACTCCTTTTGACCTACAGGCTATTTTCCTCTGGGTAGCCCTTGGGGATCATAGGCACATGATGGGAGCCTGGGGATAAGTGTATGAATAAAACTTACATACATGATTCTTATTTACACTTAAGTCTATAGTAAGAGAATGAATGTAACCAGTAGCTATTACTACAAGCACTCAGGGACTTGCCCTGATAAAGCTATAGTTGTGCCTCTACATTTTGATATTAAATATCTGTTGATATTGAATATATTTCTGCCAGCTTCATCGAAGTTTTTCATACGTCTCACTTCAATATTCTGTATTATAATCTAAAAGGTTAATGGTTACTTTACGCTACATTGATTATACTCAAAGGGGCTAATAAAGCCAGATTGCCGGTGCTAATCTGCAGCAACCAATCGGAAGTTATCTAACGATAGTAGCCCAGTTAAAAGCTAAATTCTGATTGTACAGACAAATGTACAGTACAGACAAACTTAATATACACTAGTAATTGTATGAAATAATACAAGCTTTACAAGAGTTCAGCATTAAGAATACAGGTAGGCCATGACATCATTTAGGGCACGGCCATACTGCGTCGCAAACGCAATCGCACATGGAATCGCAGGCGATTTCATTGTGTTTGCGGTTTTTTCATTAGATATAGAAAAATGCATGCGATTGCGCTAAAAAAAAAAAGCGGAACGCAAACCGCAATCGCATCGAAAACGTGCATTTTCGGTGTGTTGCCGCGATTTCAATGATCGGAAAAAACCTGACCCAATGACGTTCACCCTCTCTCCCTAACTTACCATATATACTTGAGTATAAGCCGAGGTTTTTAAAATAAACTTCAAAACCTTACCTCGGCTTATACTCGAATCAATGTCCTTACCGCCATCAATGTTGCTGAAGGAGGATGGTATCTATTGCAGAAGATTGCTGCATGCTGGGAGTTGTAGTTTCCAAACATCTGTATGGGAATTCTGCTGTCCATTTAAAGGGAATTTTAAAGGGGAAGTTCAGTGCAAATACATATGCTTTTTAGAAAAAATAGCAGTATTTTTTCATCCCAATGACCTTAACCTGCTCATTCAGCATTGTGTCTGTGTATAAATAAATGCAATCAAAATACTGACTTCCTAATTGCAGGACCCCTAATAGAGACCGTTACGGTCTTGTCCTAGACCCAGCGCCTGGGTTGATTCAGTTGCTCAGTAGAGATCTGAGCATGTTTGACCCATCCAACAGCCAATCAGTAGAAATTACTGTTAGGAACATTCCAAGGATGTGGTGCATTCTGGGAAGAAGGACCTGAAATGTCAGCTCACTAATGTCAACAGCAGGGAACAAGCAAAGGGTGATTTGAATCAACTGAATTTTTCAAAATGGGAGAGAATATGTAGAATAACTAAGAAGGCATTACACAACCTAACAATTTAACAAATATTGATAATTTCCATGGAATAGTCCCTTTAAGCCTCAAAACAATAAAGAATCAGAAGGAGATGGTATCTATTGCAGAACATTGCCTTCTAATTCTGTATTGTTTTGAGGCTTAAGTTGCATGCTTTAGTTGCTGGGAGTTGTAGTTTTCAAACATATGTATGGGAATTCTGCTGTCCATTTAAAGGACAACTTAAAGCCTCAAAATAATACTGAATCAGAAGGCAGTAGTATCATAATTTCTACCCTCGGCTTATACTCGAGCCAATCAATTTTTTACTAATTTTTCAGGTAAAAACATGTACCTTGGCTTATACTCGGGTCGACTTATACTCAAGTATATACGGTACTAGTATTATATCTAATCTGCAGTACTTTCTACGAATGCCGAACCCAAACCCATTCAATCAGTGATTACCTAATCCTATGCACAGCCCATCATTCAGCTCTTCCAAGTTCCACTCAATGCAGCTGCAGAAACATCACACATGTGTACATTGCACAACTGCAATGCACAGAACACAGAAATGTAAACACACACACACAAAATAATAAATGCTAAAATTTCATATAAGGGAGTCACACAAGTTCACTAATGCGAGAAACCTGACCGACAAACCAGCCTGGAACTAATAGCGTTTAACAAGAAATATTATGTAACGAGCATTGCGGAAACATGGTCACAATAAACACATGACTGCACAATGAATATGGAGCGTTGTTCCTCCTTATGGCTGGACAGAGAGAAATTAAATTGCCAAAGCCAAACTCAATTGACATAATTTCCTTTCCATAACAGGACGTGAAAAAATAAAGCTAAAAATATATATTTTTTATTAAAAAAAGCTTTTACTCAACTACATAATGATTTGATCATGGAGGCTGCGTTCTACTGCCCATCATCCTCTTTGCTAGGATTGTCATTAGATATGTTTACTATGGCAATAATACCATTGACTTCTAAAATGGAAAATTCTAAAATTTCATTACATTTGAAAACCTACATTGTTCATATTTGATGAGAAAAATATTTAATGCCTTTCCCTGGATCCTGTAAATATGATTCTGTATTAAAGCCACTTTGACATGTATGTCTCCTTATATAGCACCAAATTTCATCGCACTTCCCGTTTCTCTTATAGATTCACATCAGGTCCTGCCCCAAAGAGCTTACAGTCTAAGCACATCTCACACAACCTACCAGTCTTAATATAAATGTAAATTTTGTTAATAACAGAATTGGTACAATAGCCATCTACAGCAACAATATCACATCCTATATTCAAAAAAAGAGGAAAGGACATATGGGGGAAAAATGATCTCCCTACCTCTTTACAAATGGCTGTTGAATTTACAATGCAGTTTTAGCCTATGGCACACATACACACACAGATAAACACCTTGAACTATTAAAAATCGGAAAAGAAAAAGACTCAGTTATGAAATGCAATCACAAAATAAATTACTAGTGGGTGTGGCCAACTGTAACAAGTTCCTGCAGCAACTTAGGACTGATGGTCAGTGGTTAGAAAGTTAAATTTCTCAACAACCTTATCAAAATAAGAGGGGAGACACAAATTACTGCTTTTATAACAAGGAAATCTAATTTCAAATTCAATGTTGTTCTGAGGCTTTAGTTGTCCTTTAAAGGGTATCTAAACTGGGGGGGGGGGGGATTCAGTCACCCATTACTGGAAACTATCATTCTTTCCAACTATCACTGAACAATTTATTTGTTGGTCTGTCCCTATTTCTATAGATATCCAGTCATTCAATTTCCCTATTATCATAACTCTTCTGCTGTGTGCAATTTTTCTGTAGCTCCAATGTTGATGTTTGGCATGTGTGAATTGCATGGTGGGAAATTATTTATTATGCATACTCTAGTGGCGTTTTGTAAATAAAATTTTACATACATACACATTCTTCAGAGTAAGTACCGCTTATTGTATATATTTCTAGATTAAGATGAGGCAAAGTAATTTTTTTTCAGTGTAAATACCATTTACGTATGTTAATTATTATGTAAAAAGAAATCAACAAAACAGAAATAAATACTACAGATTGAACAACATTATAAATCATTAAAATATGTCAAAAACAATATTAAATTCAATTCAACAACACAATAACAAAACAAAAATGTTTGCACATCTGACAAAAATCCTATAATAGAATACTACAGATACTAATAATATTACAGTACTGGAGATAGTAAAACACACAGAACAGAAGCAAAACACACACCTGGCATAAACACATGTCTACAGCAGGGTACACACAATACCAATAATGGGCCAATCCCATCGGTACAGATGAATCAACCCTTATCGGTAATGTGGGTACTTCCGTACCAACCGTTTACGATACTGACAAACATCGGAAACTATTGTTACAGACGGAAAATTTTACCTTGGCCATGGTCAGCCCCTGTACTAAAATATAGGGAGTCGGCTGAAATTGATAGGTGTATGGCAGTCAAAAGCAATTTTCCTATACATTGTACAAAGCCACATCTTTGAAAGATTTTAAGATAATGTCCGTCATCTTTGAAAGATTGGTCCTGTGTACCCAGCTTAACAAAAGAATTACGGTATTGTTAATCATACACAGAATTATTGTTCACACCATTATTATTGCACCTACACAATCTTTGTTACACCAAATCAATATAGCACTCACACCTTAAACTTCTCTCTTGTTGTTCCCCACTTCAATTAGTAGGTTTTAATCAGAACAGGATATGATTGTTTTATTTATAGCACTTTCTACCCTTGTATCTGTATGTGACTTTATTGTAAGCTTTTCAGGCCAGGGACCAGTTGTTTTACGTTTCAAACACTTACATACTTATTAATTTATGCATTATTTATATTTCTTATTTTGTCCATTTGAATGTTTTTTCTGTACAGTCCACAGGTGGCATGCCATATATAAAATAACACTTACAGACAGAATTATTATTGCACCCACAGAATTATTCTTGGAAGCCACAGTGTGAATATGATGCAAAGAGAGAATCAATGACACTCATCCCTGAACCCACAACATCATTACCGTACATTAATCAGTAATCAGATTACTAATCATTGTGACAAAAAGCATTGTGGTTCTCATAAAAATTATTGTGATACTCACAAAAAGCATTGTGGTAATCAAAAATAATTGCGACACCATAAGCATTGCAGCACTCACAAAAAACATTGTGACATTCACAAAAAGCATTGTGGTTCTCATAAAAATAATTGTGACACTCACAAAAAGCATTGTGGTTCTCAAAAAAATCATTGGGACACTCAAAGAATCACTGTGACAAAAAAAGCGTTTTGACACTCACAAACAAAAATCATTGACACTCAAAAAACATAGTGGTTGTCATAGAAATCATTGGGACACTCACAGAATCAATGTGACACAAAAAATATTGTGGTTCTCAAAACAATCAATGACAAAGTGATTTTATACTCACAGAATGATTTTGACCCCACATAGTATTACAGTGAAAGGACACAATGAACATTGTGTGACATATATCAATGACAACATTACCCTCACTGACATCATGGGGAAACCATCACACAGACACTGCAAAGCTCAATTCCCCAGTTTATAACGGACTGAACGGTAACCGACACCCCACACAGGACTCACCTCCATCCTCTGGTCCCCCCCCACCAGCACCATTCACATGGTACTGCCAGACCGGTACGGAAGCCGGCCAGCGACAATCTACTTCCTAGGGGCTGGATCGCTACAGCCACGCCCACAAGGCAGCGCCCTCCAGCGAATCAGTTTTAAGGGGCGTGTCGTTGCGGTTGATAGTGACAGCGCCATCCAATGTGATGGAGTTAAAATCTTCAATAAGGGTCTCCTGTCTTAAAGAGGCAGTACCTGTTGGCATGCGGGGTATAAATGTCCATTGTGATTACTCTCTGGTATTTCACCAATATTCTTACAATGGGGTATTGCAAACTGGACAGAACAGGGTTATTCTACAAATAGGGAAAATGTCAGATGTCTCTTTAAGGTTAACTATACTCTAAAAATTAACTATTTATAAATGGAAAGTACCTGGGGCAGGGAGGTCGGATTGATTGTTCCTACCTCCCAATATTGTTTAATTGAGGAGCTACTGCACGAACAGTTTTCATTTGCCAAGTTAGTCATGGACTATTCCTGTATTAAAGATAGGGCTGAAGCCAGGAGGAAGACTGGCAGAATCAGTTTTCTTTGGGCTGGTGCTCCTCACAGAAACAATATTGGGAGGTAGGAATTACCAATCCTATATCCCCGTCCCAAGTAATTATCAGTTTAACTGTTTTTTATATGAACTTTATACACACAATAGTTATCCTTTAACATCATTCATGAAATGGGATTGAAAGAATAAATCAACACACTCATCAAGGGTGCAACTAGAATGGATGGGGCCCTCCCTTCCTGTGTTGGTTACAGCGGTCTCCATGGGAGGGAGGGTGTAAAGCTGTGGTCCCTCCTGGCCACCGCAACTGAGTTTTTCCATCCAATTATTTTTTCTACACAATCGGTCAAATTATGAATAGGACAAAGTGGAAACTTCCCTTGATCCTGTAGTTTAAAATGTCCCACGAGATGTGTGCACAGCCTTAATCCTGCCATACACAGAGTTAATATTTGACAATATTGGCAAAGTATGGGGGACGAAAAGTACTACGCCAGCATAGCGGACATTTGGGACTGATGGAAAATTTCACAGCCGACCAACCCCCATATAGCATAGGTTGGTTGGGTCTGTGTATTCACATATTTATGGCCACCTTTAATTGTAGATTCATTACTGAAATCTTAATTAAATGCGATCCACGCAGGTAAGACACCATCGGGCCCATATGCCAGTAGAGACTGTGCTTGGTTAATCAGTTCTGTCTCCATTATACAGTAAGTGAACACTGCACCATAATCTGCTGAATCCTTCCTGCTTCAGACAGGAATGCGATAAATCCCCAGGTTAGGATTGTCTAATCCATTCATAGGGTTAGGACTGTAGCTCCCACGTTGTATCTGGCTTTTCTCATTTCTAAATATTTAATTGTTCTAACATCTTGGACCCTAAATTAACCACCTCAGAAATCAAGGTTAACATTCTTATATCCAGATATTCTCCTTCAGAAGGATCATGGTACAAACAGAAAAATAAACAAGGTCAGTGATTTTGATTGGTCAAATCCTGGGTCATACTATTACAAATCTGATACTATAACCAGAAGTCCACCATGATGTCTAATTAATAGACCTCTTCCACGATACAGGGCACCATAATATTTCAGTCAAGACTCTACTGGCTGAACAATGTGTTGCCTACCTTGTTCTAGGGTTCGAGATGTGGCATATCGTGTAGACAGATTATTGGGTGCGGCTGGGAGTGATCCAGTGGCGTTGGTTCAATGAAAAATTGGTTGGTGCCAATGACAAAATTAGAGGAGGAGGAGAGGTCCTTAAAAATTACTTCCAAGGGCTAGGGGCCAAGTTATGACCTATTTTCGGAAATACTACCAGGCCATGTGCTACGTTAGGTAGGCAATAGGATCTTAAGAGTATTAATGAGAAGAAGAGAACTGGGCAAATTTTCTGTTGGGTACAGGCAGTGGCGTAACTAGGAATCACTGGCCCAGCAAAACTATGATAGGGGCCCCTATCCGGGCTTCATCCACAGTCGTTTTCTGGGAGGAAGCTATACCTGTCAACAAGTGTAAAAATAATTAGGTCCACTCCTACATGGCTTAATGCTCAGGTAAAAAGAGAAATGGGGGGGAAAAGTACATTTAACAATTGTAAACCAGAGGAAACAGAACAGTCAAACATGCAGTGGCACAACTAGGAATTAACTGGGCCCCCCAGCAAACCTATGATGGGGCCCCTATCCCTGCTTTACCCACAGTGGTTTTCTGGGAGGAGGTTAAATCCGTCATAGGAAAAATAAGAAGATGCCCCCCCCGCGTTTGCTCCCCGTTCCCGTGGTAATTACGCCCCTGCCTACATGTATTTTAAAAATTGTAATATAGAGTGCAAGAAAGCAATTAAACTAGCTAAACTGATAATGAAATACGGATAGCCGAACAAAGCAAGTCCAACCCCAAAATGTTTTTTTAGTATATCAATAGTAAAAAGATGAGGACAGAGAATGTGGGACCATTAAATAATAGTGCTGAGATGGTTACTAAAGATGAGAAAAGGCTAAAGGCTGAAATTCGGTTAGGCCTCGTTGGGGGCGAATTGGTCAACGAAGCCCTACCAAATGCCCATTTCGGCCAACAAAGTGCCCACACACCGCACAATTGTTGGCTGAAACGGGCGCTCATACACATCGTGGTTGGCCGCCTTAACATAGATAAAGAACTTAAATAATACAGAGTTTTTCTACTGAATTCCCCTTTTAAAGAAATTCTAATTGTTTTGGGCAAACGATTAACTATCCTGGTTCACACGGTCCCGACACTGAAATGTTAACGCGCTTGTGACGGTTCTCGTTTCATAACCATCGGTAAATATCCTGCATCCACATTGTAATTATCATTATAAAATATGTCTGTGTCCTGGTAAACCTGGCAATGGGGCCTGATCACAAGGAGATCATTTAGGAGCTGACAGTTTTCTCCCATGCTACTTAATAGAACACGCATTTGTTTTATCCTTGCCCAGGGCTGACCTGGGTGTGAGTATAACATAGACTCCCTATAGGCATTTTATATCAACAACTGCCTGTTCACCTTGTTGGGATCAGAGTTCCTGGGGGTCCGCCAGCCTCCACCCATTGACTGTAACCGAAAGCATTGACAGGGAGATGCAATATTCCGCGCTAACGAGAAAATAAGCGCTAAAATCCCGCTAACCCATGTACTAACATGTTAGCGAAGATTTTGCACTGCCTGCGCCATGTCGCAGTTTGTGACGCAATAAATTTCGCACCGGTTTTTGCGCTAGTATTTTGCGCAACAATTAAAGCCTCTTCAATGGTGTCTTTAAAATACGCGCAAAAGGTTGCAACTTACCGCTAGCATTTTCGCAATGTATTAATGGTTGCAAAGTGATTAATGCATTGCGGAAACGAGTGTGCGTAGGTTGCGATAGCAGATTATATTGTTTCCCCCTCTGAGAGTGGATGGTTGCTAGCAATGGAAACATGCCGTAAGCAATAAAAGGTCATGTCCGGCCTAAAATAAAGTTACCTTAGAAATGTTAATCACCTCCCACCAAGGTTTTAAAGATTCCCCTGAAGGAACTCACCTGACCTGGTCTCTCGCCGCCTAGGCAGAGGGGCAGGGGGGTTTTGCACAGAAATCAGGCGATTGGGCGTGATGTCACATCGCTTCTTAATGTGGCCATAGATGCTACAATCCAATTGTACAATCTGCAGGTCGTACGATTGGATTGCTGGTCGGACAAAATTTTTTCAACTGGTCCGATGTGGAAATTTTTGGAAGATCGTTCAAAAATCTTCCATACACAATCTGACAGTCGTACAATATCGGGATATCCCAATATCATACGACCGGGATCAAAGCGTCTATGGCCACCATTAACTGAAAGACGCAACCAGGAAGTGGAGTGGCAAGGAGTGGCAAGGGACAGGGTCAGGTAAGAAACTTCAGGGGCATCTTTGAAACACATAGATAATGCGAAATCTTGGTTGGGGGGGTGATTAACATTTCTAGGGGAACTTTATTTTAGGCTGGACATGCCCTTTAAGAGTATTTTCTAAATAAGTCCAGCCCTCAAATAAAAAATAAAATACAGGTCAATCAAACAAACCCCACAACAGTAGTGTTGGCCTATGGGGATGGCCCCATCACCTCTGTTGGCGTCCGATGCGGTGTAATCCGCTTCACCAAGGGCAAATCGCACAAGCACAAGTGGACATCAACGAACATTTTGCTTGCACGTTCTAGTGTGCCCTAAGGACGCAATACTTCAATACAGGGAAGCGGCTGATGCCGAGGGAATTTTCCGGTCAGTTCCGATCGTTCCCGAGGCCGTCGGTGGTCATTTATCGGCTTTGAGAGTGGTTATTTTTCTGGAACACTCCAGCCTTCAAATGAAAACGTACATACAGGTAAATCACCCCCCATAACCCTACACGATAATAGTTTCAAATCTGAAATATGTAAATCTAACCTGAAATCCTGCACAATGTCCTGTTTCCCCTGTTTCTGCTTCCTGGTTCTTCCAGTTAATAACTGTCAGTTATGGATTTGACAGTTGACATCACAGCCAATGACTGAATGTTAATCCCCTAGCTGCTTCTTCTGAGCATGCTCAAGCTCATTACAGGTCACTAAATTGCTCAATTTCCATAAGGCATCCAAAAGCATAGCAGGCATACAGTAATGAATTCAGAGGACATAGTTGGAAATATCAACATATTTTAAAGAGGCCATTCTATCTAAAACATGTTATTACGAGGGTGGAGTTGTCTAACCTGAAATCCTGTGTCCTGTTTCCCATTTCTGCTTTCTGGTTCTTTCAATTAGCAACTGTCAGTTATGGATGTGACAGTTGACATCACAGCCAATGACTGAATGCTAGTCCCTTAGCTGCCTACTCTGAGCATGCTCAAGCTCAGAACCAGCTCACTAAATTGCTGAAGGGGGAGTGAACAAAGATATCCATTAACACACACTACTCCTCAGTACCCATGAGGCATCTAGGAGCATAGCAGGCATACGCTTATGATTCTAGAGGATAAGGTAGGATATCTCAACTTATCTTTAAGAAAGAATGGCCCCTTTTAAATGTCCTTATGAAGTTGAAGTTCTCCTTTAAGTGCCGATCCTTGCACTCATGTACAAACCCATGCACACAGATTAAAACAGTGCACACAAAAAATCTGCAGACTATATGCAGTGCAGTATGAAGCCCACAATATAAAAAAATATTAAAAAAAATATAATATTTTATCCCCTGTGCTGGTGCAAATAGATGTGCAGAATGCAGATTATGTAGTGTGCAGAGATTGCAGAATTTACAGGGAACAGTTCTATGGTCATTCACAATTGAAACGGACCTACATACACAGATCTAAACCTGTCTTACCGTATTACTAAGGGCAGTGAATGGATTGTGTCTACCTGGTAGCAGATCTGTCTTGTAGACTCTCTCTTCGCCTTCTTGTTTCTAATTTCCCAGCTCCAGAATACTCCAGAGACAAGATAGACCACTTGTGATTTTTGGAGGCGAAGCAGCCAAACCAGTTGCCAGTACAGGTCTGCTTAACGTGGATCATGTTAGGTAACAATGAATTGGGAACAATAACCCTTGTTGTAGACTAATGATCTTCTTGCCATTTTTCTCTTTGCCCCCAGGGCACCATTGGACTGCTGTGCTACCAAGATGATGTTCCAAGGAATAGGAATAACCTGTTTTACTGGATTCTCCATTGACGCTGCATTGTAGATTATTTTTGCAAAATTGTGAAATGTTCTTTCTTTGCAACAGGGCACATTTATATCTTTACAGGCTGCGCCTGTTTGCATATTATATATAGATTGTTGGACTATTATGCAGCGCTTTGCAATAACTTTATTTATACCAGGCCCTGCAATAGTGGCTGACATTATAGACAATTAGAGTTAACTACAGGGGGCACCCCTATAGATCGTGGAAAGATGTGTAGGGAACTGGTAAACTAGTTTACCTTTTTTACTAGTCTTCACTTTCCGGCAGGATTTGGCCAGTAGGGGCCGCTGTGTAAAAGTATAAAAGGGATATTGGCCTTGTGCTAAGCCTCTCTACTTCCTGGAGTTTCCCCAGAGGATAGGGGAGAGCCAGGGGACCTAGATAACAGGTAGTGGAATAGTATTCTACTACAGTGACCCGAGAGCTGGGGTGGCACTAACAAGCTGATATAGTGCCAGATATAGGGGTAGAGGATTCCACTACAGTGACCCGAGAGCTGGGGTGGCACTAACAAGCTGATATAGTGCCAGATATAGGGGTAGAGATCTACTCCTTACTGTGACCCGAGAGCTGGGGTGGCACTAACAGCTGATATAGTGCCAGATGTGGGTAGAGGATTCCACTACAGTGACCCGAGAGCTGGGTGGCGCACTAACAAGCTATATAGTGCCAGATGTAGGGGAGAAGATTCCACTACAGTGACCCGAGAGCTGGGGTGGCACTAACAAGCTGATATGTGCCAGATGTAGGGTAGAAGTTCCACTACAGTGACCCAGAGCTGGGGTGGCACTAACAAGCTGATATAGTGCCAGATTGTAGGGGTAGAAGATTCCACTACAGTGACCCGAGCTGGGGTGGCACTAACAGCTGATATGTGCCGATGTAGGGGTAGAGGATTCCACTACAGTGACCCGAGAGCTGGGGTGGCACTAACAAGCTGATATGTGCCAGATATAGGGGTAGAGGATTCCACTACGTGACCCGAGAGCTGGGGTGGCACTAACAAGCTGATATAGTGCCAGATATAGGGGTAGAGGATTCCACTACAGTGACCCGAGAGCTGGGGTGGCACTACAAGCTGATATGTGCCAGATATAGGGTAGAGGATTCACTACAGTGACCCGAGAGCTGGGGGCACTAACAAGCTGATATAGTGCCAGATATAGGGGTAGAGGATTCCACTACAGTGACCCGAGAGCTGGGTGGCACTAACAAGCTTATATGTGGCCAGATATAGGGGTAGAGGATTCCACTACAGTGACCGAGAGCTGGGGTGGCACTAACAACTGGATATAGTGCCAGATATAGGGGTAGAGATTCCTACAGTGACCCGAGAGCTGGGGTGGCACTAACAACTGATATGGTGCCAGATATAGGGGTAGAGGATTCTACTACAGTGACCCGAGAGCTGGGTGGCACTAACAAGCTGATATAGTGCCAGATATAGGGGTAGAGGATTCTACTACAGTGACCCGAGAGCTGGGGTGGCACTAACAAGCTGATATGGTGCCAGATATAGGGGTAGAGGATTCTACTACAGTGACCTGAGAGCTGGGGTGGCACTAACAAGCTGATTGTTATTTATGCAGTTTCTGGTTTGTGAGTATGTGATATCTGTGCCATGCTATATCACCTCTATTGTGCTAACTGCAATAATATTATTCTGTTAATAAATAATATGCTGTTTAAGTTCAAGAACCACTGGCATCCATTTATTGCATTCTACCTGGAGTGGTAGTTCAGCAACACCCTGCCTCCAACATATGCAAGGGCCCACTCCTGATAAATGACAGTCTTGTGCATAGAATCTAGATAAGGCTGACAGTCTCTGGAGCAAATTAAGTACCCCCATTTTACTATCGCCTTACAGGTGTATTCATTGTAATTGCTTCTCCACTGTGGGGTAGGTACCCATAGACGCTACAATCCAATCATATTATCGGATTGCCCAAAATGTTTCGGGTTTTCAACGAGGCCGATGAAGAAAATGATTGGGTGATCGTTCCCTACACGATCCGATGATCATATCATATTGGGATATCCCGATATCGTACAACCGAGATCTTTCTGTCTATGGCCACCTTGTGTCTTCTTGGACAGACAGAATATCCAGGGTTGCAGCTGACTGTATGTTATGTAAATGTGATTGGTTACGTCCTAGTGCAGAACTGGGGTTTTAGCTGCAATGCCCATGGAAGTGGGGTACATACGTGTGACATGGGAGATGTATACAGGGCACAGTCGGTGTGGGTACAGGTGACAGTTCTCTGACTGTTGTGATTGATGGACAATTGTCTTTCCAACCAAACATAACCTTGTAACGAACATTACTGCGTGAGCAGGTTTAGAATCCCCAGTATTGACGCCCAAAGCCAGAGCCGTCACGCTCCAACGTGGACGTACATTTTGCAGAGAAATGACCCCCATCCTGAAAGAGCCCATTTTACATAGGTCAGCGTTGGAATGAGAAGGGCACGCTTCCCCCCCTACGCACACGCATGCACACACACAAACACTCCCATTCACTATTTGCACCGTTTGCTTGTAGTGCGAGGCTTCACACAGAGTAATTAAAGTTTAACCCTTGCTTGGCACTAATCCCCAGGGTTACTATGGGGAACATAGTAGGTAATATTAGGGTCTCCAGCCAGGAATACAGATGTGTATGGAGATGAACAGAATATTCCCAACCCCTTTCAGAAGTGTCCGTACCGTAGGGTCGTTTGGGCAACCGAACATCTTTCTAGGGACCTGCCCAGGTGTGGGAGACATGGCAGATCCGTATGTTGGGGTTTCTTGGGTTAAAACACTTGCTACATACAGCTCAGGCCTCCTGGAAGGAACAGCAGGTGAATGATCCTTAATACAATTATAGGATTAATTACAAAGTGTGTAAATCCCATAAGGAGCAGTTTGGTGTTAATCTGGGTACACACTGTAACAATATTGGAAAGATGACAGACAGAATGTGGAAGATGTGAATACACAGTCCCAAGCTTTTTTCTATATAAAGTATAGGGAGATGGTTCGGGAATGCCATACTCCCACAATACTGCGCTTTAACACGTTATCCGATCACGCTTTTAAAAGCGCACAGTAGTGTTGGCCTATGGGGATGGCCCCATCACCTCTGTTGGCGTCCGATGCGGTGTAATCCGCTTCACCAAGGGCAAATCGCACAAGCACAAGTGGACATCAACGAACATTTTGCTTGCACGTTCTAGTGTGCCCTCAGCCTAAGGACGCAATACTTCAATACAGAGGAGCGGCTGATGCCGAGGGAATTTTCCGGTCAGTTCTGATCGTTCCCGAGGCCGTCGGTGGTCATTTATCGGCTTTGAGAGTGGTTATTTTTGTGGAACACTCCAGCCCCAAAAATGAAAACTTACATACAGGTAAATCACCCCCTAAAACCCTAAACTGTAATAGTTTGAAATGTGAAATATATAAGTCTAACCTAAAATCCTGCACAATGTCCTGTTTCCCCTGTTTCTGCTTCCAGGTTCTTCCAGGTTAGTAACTGTCAGTTATGGATTTGACAGTTGACATCACAGCCAATGACTGAATGTTAATCCCCTGTCTGCCTCTTCTGAGCATGCCCAGGCTCAGTACAGGCTCAGTACAGGTTTCTAAATTGCTCAGTTTCCATGAGGCATCCAGAAGCATAGCAGGCATACAGTAATGAATTCATAGGACAAACTATGATATATCAACATATTTTAAAGAGGCCATTCTTTCTCATTAATGTGTGAACCCACTTAGGGGAGAAGGGAGCCACACGCAATACAAACACATACATTGGGGCCTTTAAACAAGAATCCCTCCTGCTCTACTTACAATCTCTGTCTGATCTTCCTCCCTAGGCCTTAAAGGACAATGAAAGGGTCGGTGCTCGTATGTTCCGTATGTCCCGTGACTAAGGCATCAATTACATTAAAACGGAATGTGCTAGGAATGTTGGGAGTTGTAGTTTTCCAACATCTGGAGGGCCATAGATTAGATATTTCTGCATTAAACCAACTATTTTAGCCGTACACAAGGTTCTAGTGGCTGCACTAAACAGTTGTATGGCAGCTATCCAGTGATCCCAACCTGCACCGCTCCAGATGTTTAAAAAAACTACAATTCCCAGCATTCCTTGGTGTCAGTGACAGCACCAAACCTCCACATTGTTCTCCTTTAAACTAAGACTGGTAGGGATTATGGTTCTTAACTTTTCCATTAAATTAAAACTTTTTTTTTTCTTATCTGGATTTTTGGGGGATAATAGTTTGCTGTGCACTATGACGTAAAGCAGAGACGTGGAACCTGCAGAATGCAACCAAGGTATGCTGGGAGTTGTAGTTTCCTAAACCTCGGGAGGGCCACAGGATCTGCTGCTATTCTCATTGCTGGACATTCATTAGTCAGTGTCCCTAGTGACATTACGACAACCCCCCTGGGCTGATCGTTGGCAGCAGGTAACTTGCTGCTCTGCTCGGCTCTACAATGTGCCAGACACAGTTATTGGTGTAAAACTGTTTCAGCTAAGGTAAGCAATATGGCAACCCCCACCGAGGTCCATATATAATGTGGGGTCTTCTTTAGCTAAAATCCTCTATATATATACCCAGTAAAAGAGAAATGACAGGGAGTGTTATCGGATGTCAATGTCCAGTAGGGCATATTTACACGATTGTGGCAAGGGTCATTAACAGTGCCCATTACTGGTAATTAGAATTCTTCCCAAATATGTTATATATGTAGCAGTGTATGCATATGTGTAAATGCCTGTGTCAGTGTAGAAGTGTGTCTGCAGTGTATGCATGTGTGGAAATGCCTGTGTCAGTGTATGTAGAAGTGTGTCTGCAGTGTATGCATGTGTGGAAATGCCTGTGTCAGTGTATGTAGAAGTGTGTCTGCAGTGTATGCATGTGTGTAGCAAAGAGTACAAATGAGATAGTTCTCATAAAGCTAATATCTTTATTGGTACCACAGGTTCCCTGGAGCTCTGTACACCCATTCTAGCTCACCGCCACTTGCATAGGGGTGTGTGCACAGGGGAGATGGGAAATGGAGAGAAAAAGCCTGCAGCAGTGAGATTGAAAACCCTGACTATTTATATGCAAAGGATTCTAGTCTAAAAGGGAAAAGGCTTCCCATTAAACAACACATTATCTACAAAATCCTTCTCCTAACATTTAAATCCCTTCGCTCTGCTGCTCCTCCTTATATTTCCGCTCTAGTGTCCCCATATGTTCCTGCCTGTACCCTCCGCTCATCACAGAACCAGCTCCTGTACAGACCCCCCACTCGTACTGCTTCCTCTCACCTTCTCGCTCCCATCCTCTGGAATTCTATTCCCCTCTCTCTACGTCAAGAAACCTCAATAAACAAGTTTCAATCTAACCTCTCATCCTGTCTCCCTGAGCACAGTACAGTATAGGACTGTTCACACTGACACTGCACCAGTTATTACTATGGCACTTCCATCCTATCCTATGTATCTGTATGTTACCCACCTAAGTAGATTGTCAGCTCTACGGGGCAGGGACCTTTTTCCTCTTGTTACATGTTTCAAGCACTTGTATATTTCATGATGTTCTTATTTATTGTATTTTATACTGTACAGCGCTGCGTCCCCAAGTGGCGCTTTATAAATAAACATATACATACATAAATAATCAACACACAGCATTTTACAGATAACTTAATACTTTTATTATAGTGTTTAATGTACCTTCTCCTTTAACTACTGAATAAAAAAGGGGGAAATGATCCTTTCATGGTCTCTGTGCTTTGTACAGCTATTACCCCTGGACGGACATAATAACAATCTATGTCACTTTTTGTATAATGCAAATTAATGGTTTCTGGGCCTGGTACACACACCGATCTCCCCAGCTGTGATGATATGTACAATGTTAGGGCGTCTCTCCAGAAGAACCCCCTGGATATCCTTCTTGCAATGAGAGAAATTGATCAGAAGCAGCAATTAGTTCTATTCCCCAAACCTCCAAATTTCCACAGTTTGTCCACCAGAGGCCGCAGCTACAGTGTGCCCGGCACAACTGACCTAAAAGAGAAAGGGACAGGGAGGTAAGGCCAGCAGGAAGTGAATATGGCGAATACATGGCCATACGTTAGTGCAAAGTGGGTTATACCAATTTGACATTTAATTGCAAAATGCATTGCCCAGTCCTGGGAATGTCAGCAGGTAAGTTGACTAGAGAGCCAACATTAGATGGAATCAACAATAAAACCTTATTTCTGGACAGTTTATGGCCAGCGTAAAGGGCGACTAAAGGTTGTTCAGGTGATTTCTCCATTGACATTCACCAACAGTGTACACAGTATAATTTACCGCCTGACAACCTTCACCCTCCAGTTGCCCAATATGATTCTATCCAATCAGATTAGCCGGTGTACACAGTATCATATAGAACCTGACAACATTCACCCTCACAGAGTTGCCCAATATGATCCTATCCAATCAGATTAGCCGGTTTACAACGTATCATATAGAACCTGACAACATTCACCTTCACACAGTTGCCCAATATGATCCTATCCAATCGATTAGCCGGTGTACACAGTATCATATAGACCTGACAACATTCACTTCACACAGTTGCCCAATATGATCCTATCCAATCAGATTAGCCGGTGTACACAGTATCATATAGAACCTGACAACATTCACCCTCACAGAGTTGCCCAATATGATCCTATCCAATCAGATTAGCCGGTGTACACAGTATCATATAGAACCTGACAACATTCACCTTCACACAGTTGCCCAATATGATCCTATCCAATCAGAATAGCCGGTGTACACAGTATCATATAGAACCTGACAACATTCACCTTCACACAGTTGCCCAATATGATCCTATCCAATCAGAATAGCCGGTTTACACAGTATCATACAGAACCTGACAACATTCACCTTCACACAGTTGCCCAATATGATCCTATCCAATCAGATTAGCCGGTGTACACAGTATCATACAGAACCTGACAACATTCACCTTCACACAGTTGCCCAATATGATCCTATCCAATCAGATTAGCCGGTGTACACAGTATCATATAGAACCTGACAACATTCCACTTCACACAGTTGCCCAATATGATCCTATCCAATCAGATTAGCCGGTGTACACAGTATCATATAGAACCTGACAACATTCACCTTCACACAGTTGCCCAATATGATCCTATCCAATCAGATTAGCCGGTGTACACAGTATCATATAGAACCTGACAACATTCACCTTCACACAGTTGCCCAATATGATCCTATCCAATCAGATTAGCCGGTGTACACAGTATCATATAGAACCTGACAACATTCACCCTCACACAGTTGCCCAATATGATCCTATCCAATCAGATTAGCCGGTGTACACAGATCATATAGAACCTGACAACATTCACCCTCACACAGTTGCCAATATGATCCTATCCAATCAGATTAGCCGGTTACACAGTATCATATAGAACCTGACAACATTCACCTTCCACACGTTGCCCAATATGATCCTATCCAATCAGAATAGCCGGTGTACACAGTATAATTATAGAACCTGACAACATTCACCTCACACAGATTGCCCAATATGATCCTATCCAATCAGATTAGCCGGTGTACACAGTATCAATAGAACCTGACAACATTCACCTCACACAGTTTCCCAATATGATCCTATCCAATCAGATTAGCCGGTCTACACCGTATCATATAGAACCTGACAACATTCACCTTCACACAGTTGCCCAATATGATCCTATCCAATCGAATAGCCGTTGTACACGGTATAATTTAGAACCTGACAACATTCACCTTCACACAGTTGCCCAATATGATCCTATCCAATCAGAATAGCCGTTGTACACAGTATAATTTAGAACCTGACAACATTCACCTCACAAGTGCCCAATATGATCCTATCCAATCAGATTAGCCGGTGTACACAGTTCATATAGAACCTGACAACATTCACCTTCACACAGTTGCCCAATATGATCCTATCCAATCGAATAGCCGGTGTACACAGTATCATATAGAACCTGACAAACATTACACTTCACACAGTTGCCCAATATGATCCTATCCAATCAGAATAGCCGGTTGTACACAGTATCAAAAGAACCTGACAACATTCACTCACAAGTTGCCCAATATGATCCTATCCAATCAGATTAGCCGGTGTACACAGTATCATAAGAACCTGACAACATTCACCTTCACACAGTTGCCCAATATGATCCTATCCAATCAGATTAGCCGGTTTTACACAGTATCATATAGAACCTGACAACATTCACCTTCACACAGTTGCCAATTGATCCATCCAATCAGATTAGCCGGTGTACACAGTATCATATAGAACCTGACAACAACCTTCACACAGTTGCCCAATATGATCCTATCCAATCAGATTAGCCGGTGTACACAGTATCATATAGAACCTGACAACATTCAACTTCACACAGTTGCCCAATATGATCCAACAATCAGATTAGCCTCGTGTACACAGTTATCATATAGAACCTGACAACATTCACCTTCACACAGTTGCCCAATATGATCCTATCCAATCAGATTAGCCGGGTGTACACAGTATCATATAGAACCTGACAACATTCACCTCACACAGTTGCCCAATATGATCCTATCCAATCAGATATAGCGGTCTACACAGATCAATAGAACCTGACAACATTCACCTTCACACAGTTGCCCAATATGATCATCCAATCAGATAGCCGGTACACAGTATATTTAGAACCTGGCAACATTCACCCTCACACAGTTGCCCAATGATCCTATCCAATCAGATTAGCCGGTGTACACAGTATCATATAGAACCTGACAACATTCACCCTCACACAGTTCCCAATATGATCCTATCCAATTAGATTAGGTTACACGTATCATATAGAACCTGACAACATTCACCTTCACACAGTTGCCCAATATGATCCTATCCAATCAGAATAGCCGTTGTACACGTATAATTTAGAACCTGACAACATTCACCTTCACACAGTTGCCCAATATGATCCTATCCAATCAGAATAGCCGTTGTACACAGTATAATTTAGAACCTGACAACATTCACCTTCACACAGTTGCCCAATATGATCCTATCCAATCAGATTAGCCGGTGTACACAGTATCATATAGAACCTGACAACATTCACCCTCACACAGTTGCCCAATATGATCCTATCCAATCAGAATAGCCGTTGTACACAGTATCATATAGAACCTGACAACATTCACCCTCACACAGTTGCCCAATATGATCCTATCCAATCAGAATAGCCGGTGTACACAGTATAATTTAGAACCTGACAACATTCACCCTCACACAGTTGCCCAATATGATCCTATCCAATCAGAATAGCCGTTGTACACAGTATAATTTAGAACCTGACAACATTCACCCTCACACAGTTGCCCAATATGATCCTATCCAATCAGAATAGCCGGTGTACACAGTATCATATAGAACCTGACAACATTCACCCTCACACAGTTGCCCAATATGATCCTATCCAATCAGATTAGCCGTGTGTACACAGTATAATTAGAACCTGACAACATTCACCCTACACAGTTGCCCAATATGATCCTATCCAATCAGATTAGCCGGTGTACACAGTATCATATAGAACCTGACAACATCACCCCTCACACAGTTGCCCAATATGATCCTATCCAATCAGAATAGCCGGTGTACACAGTATCATATAGAACCTGACAACATTCACCTTCACACAGTTGCCCAATATGATCCTATCCAATCAGATTAGCCGGTGTACACAGTATCATATAGAACCTGACAACATTCACCTTCACACAGTTGCCCAATATGATCCTATCCAATCAGATTAGCCGCTGTACACAGTATAATATAGAGCCTGACAACATTCACCCTCACACAGTTGCCCAATATGATCCTATCCAATCAGATTAGCCGCTGTACACAGTATAATATAGAGCCTGACAACATTCACCTTCACACAGTTGCCCAATATGATCCTATCCAATCAGATTAGCCGCTGTACACAGTATAATATAGAACCTGACAACATTCACCCTCACACAGTTGCCCAATATGATCCTATCCAATCAGATTAGCCGATGTACACAGTATAATATAGAGCCTGACAACATTCACCTTCACACAGTTGCCCAATATGATCCTATCCAATCAGATTAGCCGGTGTACACAGTATAATATAGAGCCTGACAACATTCACCTTCACACAGTTGCCCAATATGATCCATCCAATCAGATTAGCGGTGTACACAGTATAATATAGAACCTGACAACATTCACCCTCACACAGTTGCCCAATATGATCCATCCAATCAGATAGCCGTGTACACAGTATAATATAGAGCCTGACAAACATTCACCTTCACACAGTTGCCCAATATGATCTATCCAATCAGATAGCCGGTGTACACAGTATAAATAGAAGCCTGACAACATTCACCTTCACACAGTTGCCCAATATGATCCTATCCAATCAGATTAGCGCTGACACAGTACAATATAGAACCTGACAACATTCACCCTCACAAGTGGACCAATATGATCCTATCCAATCAGATTAGCCGGTGTACACAGTATCATATAGAACCTGACAACATTCACCCTCACAGAGTTGCCCAATATGATCCTATCCAATCAGATTAGCCGGTTTACACAGTATCATATAGAACCTGACAACATTCACCTTCACACAGTTGCCCAATATGATCCTATCCAATCAGATTAGCCGGTGTACACAGTTCAGATAGAACCTGACAACATTCACCCTCACAGAGTTGCCCAATATGATCCTATCCAATCAGATTAGCCGGTGTACACAGTATCATATAGAACCTGACAACATTCACCTTCACACAGTTGCCCAATATGATCCTATCCAATCAGAATAGCCGGTGTACACAGTATCAATAGAACCTGACAACATTACCTTCACACAGTTGCCCAATATGATCCTATCCAATCAGAATAGCCGTGTAACCAGTATCATACAGAACCTGACAACATTCACCTTCACACAGTGCCCATATTACCATCCAATCAGATTAGCCGGTGTACACAGTTCATACAGAACCTGACAACATTCACCTTCACACAGTTGCCCAATATGATCCTATCCAATCAGATTAGCCGGTGTACACAGTATCATATAGAACCTGACAACATTCACCTTCACACAGTTGCCCAATATGATCCTATCCAATCAGATTAGCCGGTGTACACAGTATATATAGAACCTGACAACATTCACCTTCACACAGTTGCCCAATATGATCCTATCCAATCAGATAGCCGGTGTACACAGTATCTATAGAACCTGACAACATTCACCTTCACACAGTTGCCCATATGATCCTATCCAATCAGATTAGCCGGTGTACACAGTATCATATAGAACCTGACAACATTCACCTTCACACAGTTGCCCAATATGATCCTATCCAATCAGATTAGCCGGTGTACACAGTATCATATAGAACCTGACAACATTCACCCTCACACAGTTGCCCAATATGATCCTATCCAATCAGATTAGCCGGTCTACACAGTATCATATAGAACCTGACAACATTCACCTTCACACAGTTGCCCAATATGATCCTATCCAATCAGAATAGCCGGTGTACACAGTATAATTAGAACCTGACAACATTCACCCTCAACAGTTGCCCAATATGATCCTATCCAATCAGATTAGCCGGTGTACACAGTATAATAGAAAACTGACAACATTCACCCTCACACAGTTTCCCAATATGATCCTATCCAATCAGATTAGCCGGTCTACACCGTATCATATAGAACCTGACAACATTCACCTTCACACAGTTGCCCAATATGATCCTATCAATCAATCAATAGCCGTGTACACGTATATATTAGAACCTGACAACATTCACCTTCACACAGTTGCCCAATATGATCCTATCCAATCAGAATAGCCGTGTTACACAGTATCTTTAGAACCTGACAACATTCACCCTCACAAGTTGCCCAATATGATCCTATCCAATCAGATTAGCCGGTGTACAACAGTATCATATAGAACCTGACAACATTCACCTTCACACAGTTGCCCAATATGATCCTATCCAATCAGAATAGCCGGTTGTACACAGTATCATATAGAACCTGACAACTTCACCTTACACAGTTGCCCAATATGATCTATCCAATCAGAATAGCCGGTTTACACAGTATCAAAAGAACCTGACAACATTCACCTTCACACAGTTGCCCAATATGATCCTATCAATCAGATTACCGGTGTACACAGTATCATATAGAACCTGACAACATTCACCTTCACACAGTTGCCCAATAGATCCTATCCACAGATTAGGCGGTGTACACAGTAATATAGAACCTGACAACATTCACCTTCACACAGTTGCCCAATATGATCCTATCCAATCAGATTAGCCGGTGTACACAGTATCATATAGAACCTGACAACATTCACCTTACACAGTTGCCCAATATGATCCTATCCAATCAGATTAGCGGTTGTACACAGTATCATATAGACCTGACAACATTCACCCTCACACAGTTGCCCAAATGATCCTATCCAATCAGATAGCCGGTGTACACAGTATATATAGAACCTGAAAACATTCACCTTCACACAGTTGCCCAATATGATCCTATCCAATCAATTAGCCGGTGTACACAGTATCATATAGAAACCTGACAACATTCACCCTCACACAGTTGCCAATATGATCCTATCCAATCAGATTAGCGGTCTACACAGTATCATATAGAACCTGACAACATTCACTTCACACAGTTGCCCAAATGATCCTATCCAATCAGAATAGCCGGTGTACACAGTATAATTAGAACCTGAAAACATTCACCCTCACACAGGTGCCCAATATGCACTATCCAATCAGATTAGCCGGTGTACACAGTATCATATAGAACCTGACAACATCACCCTCACACAGTTTCCCAATATGATCCTATCCAATCAGATTAGCCGGTCTACACGTATCATATAGAACCTGACAACATTCACCTTCACACAGTGCCCAATATGATCCTATCCAATCAGAATGCCGTTGTACACGGTATAATTAGAACCTGACAACATCACCTTCACACAGTTGCCCAATATGATCTATCCAATCAGAATAGCCGTGTACACAGTATAATTTAGAACTGACAACATTCACCTCACACAGTTGCCCCAATGATCCTATCCAATCAGATTAGCCGTGTGTACACAGTATCAATATAGAACCTGACAACATTCACCCTCACACAGTTGCCCAATATGATCCTATCCAATCAGAATAGCGTGTACACCGTATCATATAGAACCTGACAACATTCACCCTCACACAGTTGCCCAATATGATCCTATCCAATCGAATCGCGTTGTACACAGTATAATTTAGAACCTGACAACATTCACCCTCACACGTTGCCCAATATGATCCTATCCAATCAGAATAGCCGTTGTACACAGTATATTTAGAACCTGAACAATTCACCCTTACACAGTTGCCCAATATGATCCTATCCAATCAGAATAGCCGTGTACACAGTATAATTTAGAAACTGACAACATTCACCTCACACAGTTGCCCAATATGATCCATCCCATCAGAATAAGCCGTTGTACACAGTATAATTAGAACCTGACAACATTCACCTTACACAGTTGCCAAATGATCCTATCCAATCAGATTAGCGGTGTACACAGTATCATATGAACCTGACAACATTCACCCTCACACAGTGCCCAATATGATCCTATCCAATCAGAATAGCGGTGTACACAGTATCATATAGAACCTGACAACATTCACCTTCACACAGTTGCCCAATATGATCCTATCCAATCAGATTAGCCGGTTACACAGTATCATATAGAACTGACAACATTCACCTCACACAGTTGCCCAATATGATCCTATCCAATCAGATTAGCCGCTGTACACAGTATAATATAGAGCCTGACAACATTCACCCTCACACAGTTGCCCAATATGATCCTATCCAATCAGATTAGCCGCTGTACACAGTATAATATAGAGCCTGACAACATTCACCTTCACACAGTTGCCCAATATGATCCTATCCAATCAGATAGCCGCTGTACACAGTATAATATAGAACCTGACAACATTCACCCTCACACAGTTGCCCAATATGATCCTATCCAATCAGATTAGCCGATGTACACAGTATAATATAGAGCCTGACAACATTCACCTTCACACAGTTGCCCAATATGATCCTATCCAATCAGATTAGCCGGTGTACACAGTATAATATAGAGCCTGAAAACTTCACCTTCACACAGTTGCCCAATATGATCCTATCCAATCAGATTAGCGGTGTACACAGTAATATAGAACCTGACAAACATTCACCCTCACACAGTTGCCCAATATGATCCATCCAATCAGATTAGCCGCTGTACACAGTATAATATAGAGCCTGACAACATTCACCTTCACACAGTTGCCCAATATGATCCTATCCAATCAGATTAGCCGGTGTACACAGTTAATATAGACCTGACAACATTCACCTTACACAGTTGCCCAATATGATCCTATCCAATCAGATTAGCCGCTGTACACAGTTATAATATAAGAACCTGACAACATTCACCCTCACACAGTTGCCCAATATGAACTCTATCCAATCAGATTAGCCGTGTACACAGTATAATATAGAGCCTGACAACATTCACCTTCACACAGTTGCCCAATATGATCCTATCCAATCAGATTAGCCGGTGTAAACAGGATAATATAGACCTGACAACATTCACCTTCACACAGTTGCCCAATATGATCCTATACCAATCAGATTAGCCGGTGTACACAGTATCATATAGAACCTGACAAAATTCACCTTCACACAGTGCCCAATATGATCCTATCCAATCAGATTAGCCGGTGTACACAGTATCATATAGAACCTGACAACATTCACCTTCACACAGTTGCCCAATATGATTCTATCCAATCAGATTAGCCAGTGAACATTTATACTGATTTGACAAAAAAACAACCATCACAGTGGAGACTTACTGCATTGACCACATTGCCGTGCACCTGTGTACAGAGAGTTTGAGGTGGGTCAGTAGGAACGTGAGCCTGGAGACATAGACAGGAATTCAACAGTAAACATCATAGTCAAATGCTAATACACCTAAAAACTGTTCAATTATTGAGATTACTCCCTGTTTCCCATGGTCCAATGGGGCTGGTGATGTCAACCAGATTCGTGTTTATGGAGCGATTTGAACATTGGTCTGACAGGGAGGTGATAACCATAGCAGGAGGACATTGGATTTTCAGTTTTAGAGGCGATCATGTCCTCATTACATAGGTAATGCCATCACGCCACATGTGAAATTGTCCAGCAAAGCGTGCAGGCATTTGTTTGTTGGTCCCTAGCGCACGTAATATATTGTGTGTGCACAGACCCTAACTGTGTGTGTCCATAGCCTTGAGAGTGACCTAGCTCTGACAGGGGTACGCTGAACTAACCAGTGTTCCTTTATTGAATCGTGTTTTTCCACATATAGGAGTTTTTCTCTATGTTGCGCTCTACCTACCACACACACTTACCTTCATGGTTTTGTCGGTGGATGTAGTGTAGAGCGCACCTGCAGAGTGCCAGATTCCGGTGACCTGAGATGAATGTCCAACATCAAACCACTAGGACACAGGGTGGAACACAATTATCAGCAGAAAACATTACATCACAGGTGCTTCCTTTCCCGTCTTCCTTTAAAGCCTCGGTTTGTGGCAGCTGCTCGAGAATCGGAAGAAACTCTTGCACAGCTGTCGCAAACCTATTTACCAGAGGCTGTGCGTCCGATTGGATGTAAGTATTTAACGCCAGCAGATAAAATAACCAGGCAAATGAAAAGTGTACGTGCTGAAGCTCCTCAATGAAAGGATATTAGGAGGTAGGTATAATCAATCTGACCTCCCTGCCTCAGGTAATTTAAATCTGTCTTAAATACATACAGGGTGATTCACCCAGAGCCGTGCAGCCTCTGGTAAATCCCATACAGGAGATTTGCCCAGAGAGCTTGCGGCTCTGGGTGAATAACCCTGTATGTATTTAAGACAGATTTAAAGTACCTGAGGCAGGGAGGTCGGATTGTTTATACCTACCTCCTAATATCCTTTCATTGAGGAGCTTCAGCACGTACACTTTTCATTTGCCTGGTTAGTCCTGTATTAAAGATAGTGCTGAAACCAGGAGGAAGACTGGCAGAATCAGTTTTCTTTGGGCTGGTGCTCCTCACAGAAACAATATTAGGAGGTAGGAATTGCCAGTTCTATATCCCTGTCCCAAGTACTTTTCATTTTAAACTCATACAGGTATGGCTAAATATGCAGATATAGGCAACTATGGCAACCAAGGTGCTAGACAATTCTAAGCTGCCAATAGACAGTAGCTAAATCCCTTGCGTTTTGCATGATTACAATAAGTTATACCTGTAGGTGCTGGAATGTCCCTCCTTGTCTCCCGTACACATGGACCAGGCCTTGGTTGTCTCCTGCCCACATCTCATGTGCTTCATATGACATACAGAACAAGTAGTTTTTTAACTGAAAGGAAGACAGAGAAATTTGTGAAAGGGAATTTGGGATCATGTTTATTATAAGAGTTTAATATAGACTGAAGGGGAGAGAGGTGGGAAGCAGGAAGGTTACAATAGTCTAGGCACGAAAGGATGAGAGCATGCATAAGCATAGCAGAGGTTGGGAGAGAAAGGAACCTGTGGATTTTGGATATATTGCCAAGAAAAAAGCACCAGGTTCTTGCAACATGGTTAATGTGGTTAGAAAAGGAGAGAGAGGAGTCAATAATTACCCCTAAGCAGCGTGCTGATTGGATAGGGAAAACGGGGGGTATTGTCAACAGAGATGGAGAAAGATGGGACTGGACCAGGCTTAGGTGGGAAAAAGATTAGTTCAGTTTTAGAAAGATTCAATTTGAGGGGAAAATCAGAAACACGTGATTGGATGTCAATCAGATATTTCCCATCATTCCTATACCACAAAACAAACCTCAATCAAAGGAAAATAGTGATTGGTCCAAATCTGATCCTGTATTAGTAAATACGGACAAGAGTATGTCAACAGTGACAAAGTAATATCACTGAATGGAGGGTAACAAGCCATAGAGCGCACAAAGTATACAAGGAAAGGTACCGAAACAGTTCATTATGGTATTGATTACATAGAAAAGCAATGTCCACAGAAATATAAAGATATTATGTTGCAGAGCGTGCCTTCCTATTGGCCTCGTCGCCGACGGGGAGGAGGGGGCGGAGCCTACCAGAGCAGCGTTGCTCTAAGACAGTGCTTTAAGTTACGCGAACCCAGGGGTGAGGACCTAGCGGTTCAGGTCCTCACCCTGGGTAAAAGGTACTGACCAAAGAAGAGGAGCGGAGGGAAGGTGAGTATAATTGTCCTTTAAGAGCATGCCCACCCTTAAAATATTCGGGGTTATTCAATAAAAGTTCTTATCGTTTAAAATGGTGCTAATTTTGCCCCAACCAATCAGATCTTATTTAACATTTGAAAGCTAACATCTGATTGGTTGGGGCAAAATTAGCACCATTTTAAACGATAAGAACTTTTATTGAATCTCCCTGATTGTGTGTTGCGCTCGAAACTTGTAGCGGCTCATTTACCCAGAGCCACATGGGGCAGTTTTATGGAGTTAAAGTTGTGCTAACCGATTCACTATCTGTTAGCGTGACTTTAAATCCATATTAGCAAAAGAAACCCGCGCATCGGGTGCTCGCAATTTAATATCACATTTGCGCTACTTTTAGCAATCTCCCCCATAGTGTTTGCCGTAATAAAATGTGTATGCAGGTTAATTCACACGTGTTCCCCCTGAACATTGAACTATATTGATAAAAGGGGATCTATAGTAAATAATGTGAGTCTGAATGAAGGTATTACTATACACTGCATAATCACCTATCAACGACGGAAGAACTGCCTGACCGCCTAGACAATGATAGATTAGACGATTGCTGGACCTGCATAATGTCTAAATATGGCCAGTATTAGAATATTAATGCCCCCTAGTGGAGAAATCCTATTGGAATGTCTTTCAGAAATGATTAGCAATTGGTCCAAAAAATAATCCGAAAAAGCTGAAAAATTATTTTTTTATGAAAACGAGTAAAAAAAAAACCCGGACGCAATGCATTGTATTCCAACGCCCCCAATAGCGTTCGCTTTTATAGAACCGCATAAATGGTGAAAGGAGAATTAAAAGGATGAGTGACAGATGAAAGGTCCAGTTTAAACCAGTGTTTCTGTTTTGTGAATGAAGGAACTCCTTCCCGGCAAGAAGAGTGCATAGAAGAATGCACCTTTGGCCATAATACTTGGATCCACATAGCAATATTCTACAATCCGTTCTTGATTGGGAAGTGTCAATCAGTTGCACACTCAGCCATAAGGGAAGTCAAAATAAATAAACAAATGATGGGAAAGCCAATTGGATAAGAACAAAATGGAAAGAAACATAGAGAGAGATTCTGATTGGTCAACAATTCACCTGCATTCTTTGTGACACAGAGTTAGTCCTGCGGTCAAACACCACCAACGTTCGGTCTTCACTGCCAGACACAATATGGCGATCGTCAGCAACAAGGCACAATACAGGGCTGCTGTGAATCTTACGAGACTTTATTAGGGGGTTGGAAGCTGAAAAATAGATTATATTTTTTTTACGTTCTTTTTAACCCCATAAACCCCTCAAGTTCATAATTTCACAAACCACCATATAGTCACATTAGGACTGGATGGTCCAGTTTCTTAAAAGTCCACTTCCTCATTAGATGGTGTATGGGGAGTATTTATGAAGGTTAAAAACACAGCAAAACCTGATCCTTAATGTTGGGAACCAACAAGGAGATTAAATAAAAGTTTTTATCCTTAAAAATAGTGCTAATTTTGCCCCAACCAATCAGATGTTAGCTTTTAAATCTTAAAATAAGATCTGATTGGTTGGGGCAAAATTAGCACCATTTTTAACAATAAGAACTTTTATTGAATCTCCCTGATAATGTTCTATGACTAGGGTTGTAAATATCTTTATATTAAATTTAAAATTTTCTCCCCCACCCCAGTCTTTCCATAAAATTGCTGACAATGGCCATGATGGTGAGGTCACATCCACATCACGGTGACATCATGGCCAATGACTATGTTTCTGCTTCCCAATCAGTTTCTTTAGCAGCTTAAAACTTCAGGAATGGGGCTGGCAAGCAGGAAGATGAATATCACTGTTCTGGGACCCCAAGATGCAGATAAGTATTATTGCGCTCATGTGGCTATGGGGGGTCCTCCATGTCAGTATACATTTGAATCTAAAGGGAACTGAATCGAATTATAGGAACCCAAACCAAGTGTTTAAGACTCCCTACCTAGACATTGTTAATCCTCCACCAAATTCCTTACCCCTTGGGTCATACAAACTAACTCGCTTGTCATATGATCCGGCCACCAGGATATCCGGTTGAAACGCCAAACTCAAAATTGCAGCTCGTCCCCTAAGGAGAGAGAAAGGTGTTAAAAGTCCGATAAAGGTGTGGATTTTTGTATCAGGACAATGGAAACCGTTACCTGATTTCACCCACTTGTTGTCCTTCAGTCTCAATATCCCATATCTTCATGGTACTGTCCCAGGAACCCGAGCACACGTGATTCGCACACAAAGCCAGAGACCAGGCCCAACCCTGGAAAACCATGCAATGCATGCTGGATATAAATGTAATGGTGCAGCAGAGCAATACAAGGCAACGTTACACTAAAAAACGAGCTTTGTATTAACTTAAGACTGCGTTGTTCTACGACTCTATGCAAAGGGTCGTTTTGTTCTTTAATTGTTTTAATGTTCGTATCGAGCATCCAATCAGATGCATAATGGGCAGGTCCACCCTTAGTTAAACAGGCAGAGGAACCTCCCCCATACCTTCTTTTAATTGGCTCATATCATACTGGGTGGGCTTACCTGTATAAGATCATTTTAGGGGTGGATATGCCCTTTAAATAAATTACTAGATGATGACAAGAGCACACAAGGTATAAATAATAGCAGTAAAGTGATGAACAAACAAAACTGACATCGGTGACATAAATCCAACAAAGTTTTAATGAAATACCTTGTGAGTTCCTGTTTTTTCTGTGCCGAGAGCTTTCACTTTAATTTCATCCTGGTTCTGATCCAGTTCTCTCAGGTCCCAGAGGCAGACATTCCGGTCACGTGATCCTGAAACACATACAGAGCCCCCCTGACAAGGTAAGAGCAAAGGGTAAGTTTGATGTTACTCTACGAGGCTCCATGTCCATATCCATGTGGCAGTCTTTTGCAGTCATTAAATGAGCCACATCTCACCTGCAGTAACAACACTGCATCTACAGATGCAAAGTGACCTTGAGGCAGTGAGAAATGCTTCGCTTTTTTCCCATTGTCTGTCCAATGATCAATCTGCTCTTCAAGGTCAATACAAGCAGCTGGCCAATCAAAATTCTCCTCTGTAAAAGAGAAAAGGATAAATATTGCTCAGTTTAAAGAGGAAGCAATGGTACTTAATGGGGGAATGGCACCTGAAACAAAATGCCTTCTGGTGCTGCCCCCCCTTACCATTGCTCTTTATAGGCGAAGGGGAGGCACATGCATAGGCTTTCATTGCAGGGCTAGCCAGTGCCCTTAGCAATTTTTTCATCTTGTCTCATGAATGGGGCACCCCTGGGGGGAAATGCAAAGCCTAAATATTAGGAACAGGCTATAGCTTTGTGCCTTGGAACCTGAATACATAGCAAATTAGCTTGATTTGTACCCATGTAACTATGTTTAAAGGGGAAGTTCAGTGGACATTTTTGTTCCATTTATATACTTTTAACATTGTGATATACATATCACAATATAGGAATTAGTGGCCAGACTTTGGTTTTTATGAATAATAAGTTTGGTGTTATGATCACCACTATTAATAACATTTTTATATGCACTTTTATTGGGAACATCCAGGGGGGCAATAATAAAATTAGTCTGAAGGTCCTAAAAAAAAAACAAATAATCCCATCACATTAAATGAACAAACACACACTTATATCCTCCCTTACCTATACTACCTGCCAGCTAGAGTATAGAGGGTCTATGTGGAATAAACCTGCAGGTCTGAGAACTGACCCAGGCAATCTAAACAGCACCTTTGGGCAATCAAAAGCAGCCCATACATATATCCGATTTTACTTTCCCGACCGAGTGCTACCGCGACATTAGACCGATCGTGCAAGAACCGCCTGTCTGTGGCATAGAAGAATGGGAAAGGTGGTTCTGGCAAGATCAAACTAATATTGCATGAGCGCTTGGTTGGATTAGTAAAATCGGATATATGTATAGCCACCATAAATCCTATACAGTATCCTGATTAACATGCAAGGTTCATCTTTATTAGTATTTACCACAACAAGTTTAACTAACCTATGGGGTTAAGACTTGGGAGCACAGGATACTGATTGAATATACATGTTAGGGAGAGGTGTGGATAGAGGAGCTAAAAGCTCCACACAGAGTATAAAATGAAATAGAGCCTTCTTATAACAGAGGGTACCTCATAGAATCATGTTATTATAATAGCATTGCCGTAATAATCTAACATATAAACACATATTTCTAACTTAAAGAAATGGGTGGGGACATGCAAAGTATCTTATTTATTGCCTGTGGCATTTATTGCCAAAGGCATGTGTCTAGATATAATACAGCCTAATGGTATAGAGCAGGCTTGTTTAACTTGTGACCTTTTACATGTTACAATTCCCAGCATTCTCTGTTTGCAGTAAGTTTTTTGTTAATATCCTGTAGTAAAGGCATCTGTCTAGATCTAATACAGTCTAAGCTTGTGACCTTTCACATGTTTGAAAACTACAAATCCCAGTATTCTCTGTTTTGCAGTTAGTGTCTTCCTAAAGGACAACTCCACCCTCAAAATAACATAATTTACAATAAATGGCCTCTATAAAATATGTTGATATATCATAGTTTGTCCTCTGAATTCATTACTGTATGCCTGCTATGCTTCTGGATGCCTCATGGAAACTGAGCAATTTAGAAACCTGTACTAAGCCTGTACTGAGCCTGAGCATGCTCAGAAGAGGCAGACAGGGGATTAACATTCAGTCATTGGCTGTGATGTCAACTGTCAAATCCATAACTGACAGTTACTAACTGGAAGAACCAGGAAGCAGAAACAGGGGAAACAGGACATTGTGCAGGATGTCAGGTTAGACTTATAGATTTCAGATTTTAAACTATTACAGTTTAGGGTTTTGGGAGGTGATTTACCTGTTTGTAAGTTTTCATTTCACGGCTGGACTTGCCCTTTAATGAACTTTTCACATGTTTAAAACTACAACTCCCAGCATTCCCTAACTGCACAGAATTCTGGAAAACTTAGTTTTCATACATCCTGGAATAAAGACATTTTCCTGACTTACAGACATTAAAAGCCCATGGTCATGCTTTGGCGCTCCCTACCCAAGGGTTTGAACATGCAAGTGATTCATCTGCCCTTCCCTTACATCCATAGCTATTAGACTATTGGATTAGGGAAGCATTATATGGGTCGATTGTTTGGAGCAACGTTAATGCCCGCTTTGCGGCGGAAGCGCGAGTACCAGAAGAGGCACCCGTGCGGCCATTTCAAAGTAATTTACCAGAGGTTGCTCTTTACACGTAAGTATTAAACACCAACTAATAGCTGGCGATAAATACTTATGTGCGGGTGAGATTCACCCAAAATCGCACAGCCTCTGGTAAATCCCGTACAGGAGATTTGCCCAGAGAGCTTGTGCCTCTGGGTGAATCTCCCTGTTAGAGTCATAAACTTTACCATATTTGCACTCACTTCCAAATACCACCTACCTGGCAGTTATAATTTATAAAGTCTAAAGGTTCATGCACACATGCGATCGCCGTGTGCGAACGGACGTTTCGGATTATATTTGTGCTGCGTATCGACAATACGGCCATTTTAGCCGATAAAGTCATGCAGTTCCCTATGGGACCATATGATCAGTCTGTCATATGCACTGTCGGCTGCAGCCACTGTTACTGTGACCAACAGTCATCTATCCTTGCAGGGCTCTCACACAAAGCAGATGCTCAGTTGGGACACATGTATTATATGTATCCAGACAAAATCATATTATAATAATAATAATAATAACATGCTAGGTTCATATTATTGGTAATTACAACAGCAAGTTCCAGATTTACAGTCACTATGGGGTTAGGAAACACAGGATTCGGATTAGCTTGACAAGTCATGGAGAGGTTTGGATAAAGGAGCTAAAAGCTCCTCACAGGGTATAAAATGAAGTAGAGCCTTCTTATAACTGAAGGAACCTGACAACCTCATGTTTAAAGGGCAACTCCACCCTCATAAGAACATCCTTTAGAAAGAATGGCCTCTTTAAAATATGTTGATATATCATAGTTTTTCCTATGAATTTATTACTGTATGCCTGCTATGCTTCTGGATGCCTCCTGGAAAATGAGCAATTTAGAAACCTGTACTGAGCCTGTACTGTGCCTGGGCATGCTCAGAAGAGGCAGATAGGGGATTAACATTCAGTCATTGGCTGTAATGTCAACTGTCAAATCCATAACTGACAGTTGCTGACTGGAAAAGCCAGGAAGCAGAAACAGGGGAAACACGACATTGTGCAGGATTTCAGGTTAGACTTATATATTTCAGATTTCAAACTATTACCGTTTAGGGTTTTGGGGGGTGATTTACCTCTATGTAAGTTTTCATTTTGGGGATGGACTTGCCCTTTAATATATTAATATTGGGGTAAAAACTGTCCATTTCTCTAAGAATGCTGGGTAGTTTCAGAGACATGCAAAGTAATTTAATCATAAACAGACACTTCCTGTCTAGCAAACAGAAACTGTCTCATTACTTTCTATGAAGAGGGGAGCGGGAAGTAAATGTGAGAGTCTGTAGAATGTTCTAATTGGCTAAGACTGTCACATGTTTTACAAACAGCACATAACTGGGTGTAATACAGGAACTTCCTTACATTTCCTGTCTTTTCATGGACACTGCCTAAGAGAATTTTTTGATTTGCTAACAGTGGAAGATCAGAACCTCTCATTGGATGTTAGTAAAATTCCACTTCCTTTTAGTGTCTACATGGAGACCCTGTAGAAATCCTGGAGGTGTGTCTTAACCCATCATTTTGAGTTTTCCATTCAAACTTAGGGGTGTCCAGTAAAGTAAGTTTAGTTTATTAATTGTATATAAATTGTTTTGTAATTCAGTAGTAGGTAGTAGTACTACTATACTTTGTATGGTGTTATTTCTAATGGTTATTTTAATTAAATAGTGCTAATTACACACATACATATGGAAATGTCCTATGTGTAATAATGCTATATACCCCCACCTAGTTAGTTGCTCCTAAAAACCTCAATGCAATCTCTGTAAAAATATAAATGTATTTATATAATATAAGGGATAAGGGATATAAGTATTTTTTCCAGCTCCTCCCCTTCCTCTTTTCCTCCAGGCTGCACACACACACATGTTGTTGCTGGTCCTGCCCACACCAGGAATCCTTCCTTTTGCCTATGGAGAGTGGAGGGGGGAGCGATTGCTGATGCACAGACATTGCTTAATATTATATTATAATAATATCAGCTGCTACTTCATACAGGATAAAAACGCATTTGTTCACACAAATGAATGATGGGCAAATTAAAATGATTGAAGTTGAAAAATGTGTGTAATTGTGGTAAACCTCCCCTTTAAGCCAGTGATCTATTTCTATGACACCTGTCCACTGACCCCTTCACTCACGTTCCACCACTGGATAGCTGCTTCTGACCCTTTTCTGAACGCGGATTCTCCAAGTCGTCTCCTCTTCCACAATAAGCTTAAAAGTCCGACACACCAAGGGCAGTGCGGTAAGGATGAAGCGGGGATCCAGGTAAGAGAGAATGTGCAGGATCAGCTCCAGGGGAAGCAGAAGCAGCGCAGACATCTCTCCATTCTCACTGGTTGCAGGTGATTTCTTGAGATCCCGACCTCCTTTATGAAGCCCATCGCGAGCCTCTAGGGGCAGAATCCCTGGTGGGGAGTGTAGGTGCTGGTCTTGTAAAGTGGAACTGCTCAGCACCCTGCAGATGTAATCCTCTGCCTGTCTGTCTGGGTCTTCTTGGGACTCCTCATCAGAATCGTTATCAGACTCTGGGTGACATCTAGAGGCCATTGGAGTAAAATAACTTCCTGAAGTAAACAGCAAAGTACAAATAGAAAAGCTGGATAAATGAAAGGCCTTATAAATGTTACTGAACTACAACAATTACCATCCAAAAAATGCATTTAGTGCCCAAAAGAACTAAAAAATAAAGTACAATTACCAGGGAGTTAGGAGACAGCTCTCTGCTCTGCTTCGAGACACCTCTGATCTCTGGCATGAACATGCTTGCACTGTAAAGGGTGCAGAAACGTAGGAGGATGGGTTGCTAGTCGAATCAGAAGGGGCCATAAATGAATAGGGCTATTGAAGTTGTATGTAAATATGGTAGGTAGGAGTTTAGTATCCTACCTCCTCGGAAATGTAACTTTATTATTTTTTATAAAATGTATGAAAAAATAATAAATAATATTCACTGGATAGGATATAGCCAAGGGTTGCTCTGCAAACTGCAGCCAGGGAATGCTGGGAGTTGTAGTTCTCAAAAATCTGGAAATGTACGTTTGCTATAATGACTACAAGGTAGCAAGGACTTGTCTGGTAAAACATGGAAATAAATAGGAAACACTAAACCCTTACGTAGCGGATACAATAATTTCTATTAATTTCATATATGTGAATTAATATGTCTCTTTCAAGTCTGGTTAATTTAGTTTAGTGGGACAGGAATTTCGTAATATATAGAAAATTGGGCTGTTGTACATCCATATTAAAGTGCAACTAGAGACCAAAAATATAATACATACAAACAATAGAATTCTAGTGCACAAACCATTCTAATTGCATATTGGCTACCTCCATAAGGTTCTACTACAAACAGTCTGCTAAACCCTGGATAAATAAAAGCAATTAGTTCAACAAGTTGGCCAAATTATTTCGTAATATGTCCTCAAATCAAAAATTACAGACAGGATTTACCCTTTATACAATATTTCGACCTGATTGGCCAGTCACCACATTCAACCAATAGAAACATTGTTGGTCGACCACGCCCCCCCCTTTTTTACTTACCTATAGGATAGTACAGAAGGTTTGATTGATATTTGTAATGTTCTTTAATGCTCTACTAGCAAATATCATTTATAGTATTGTGCTCCCACTTTGTGATTTTATATTAAGTGTGTCTTTGTGTTTTAATGTATATCTCTCTAGCTCTGACTGTCTCTCTAGCAGCCTCTCTGTCTAGCTCTGTCTGTCTCTCTAGATCTGTCTGTCTGTCTATCTATATATCTATCTGTTTGTCTCTCTAGCTAGCTCTGTCTATCTATCTATCTACCTCTGTCTGTCTCTCTAGCTAGCTCTGTCTATCTATCTGTCTGTCTCTCTAGCTAGCTCTGTCTATCTATCTATTATCTATCTCTTCTGTCCTCTAGCTAGCTCTGTCTATCTTTCTATCTGTCTGTCTCTCTAGCTAGCTCTGTCTATCTATCTATATATCTATCTCTGTTTGTTTCTCTAGCTCTGCTAACAAAATGGAAGCAGGGCACAAGCTATAATGTTAAAGAGAACTCTAATGGGCTAGGTGCTACTCTAAAAAAAACTAATAACTATTTCTTAGGCCAGACCTAAGAAAAAAGCTAGAGTGCACACTATAGTAATAAATGCAAAATTCCTTTATTATTGAAGTGAAACAACTATTAGAAACATCTAAAAAACACACAACCCATGATGTACCCAAGGGAATAGCCACATGGTGTATCACAATATATAGCTTAGGCAATAAAGCAGCAATTTATCAAAAACAAGTGGTAAGTCTATATAACCAAAGTATAATGCGTACTATAGATAATAACACTTATTGCACTATAAGCCCGACCAACATCTAAAAGTGAACCAATAAATAAAGGGTAGAGAAGGATAACGTATCCAATGTGATCAGGTCCAAGAATAGATGGTCAGAATGGAGGTAATAAGACACCCAGGTACATCATGGAAGAAGAGAAAACCTGCCAAGAAGCGTTTCGTCTACAAGAACTTACTCATTTGGCTTAATAATGATAAAGGAATTTTACATTTATTACTATAGTGTGCACTCGATTTTTTCTTAGGTTTGTTTCTCTAGCTCTGTCTGTTACTCTAAAGGTTCGTACACATGTGCGATCACGGGTCCCGATCCGCGACACACGATGTGTAAGAACATTTGTTTCGGTCGATAATGGCCGTTTGGTCAGGGATCGTTGCCCAACTGACCGGGCGTTTCGGCCGATAAAGGGCCCATACACGGAATGATTATCTGCCGAAACGAACGTTCGTACACATCGTGTGTCGCGGATCGGGACCCGCAATCGCACGTGTCTGTCTTGCTAGCTGTCTGTCTCTCTAGCTCTGTCTGTCTCTCTAGCTCTGTCTGCCTATCTAGTTTTGTCTGTCTGTCTAGCTCTGTCTATCTAGATAGCTCTGTCTATTTAGCTTTCTGTCTGTTTCTTTTGCTCTCTCACTAGCTCTGTCTGTCTCTATCTAACTCTCTGTCTATCTAGCTGTCAAGTTCTGTCTGAGTTTCTCTAGCTCTGTCTATCTAGCTGTCTCTCTAGCTCTGTCTATCTAGCTGTTTCTGTCTTTCTCTCTAGCTCTGTCTATGTAGGTCTTTCTATCTATCTCTGCCTATCTAGCGGTCTCTCTAGCTCTATCTAGCTGTCTCTCTAGCTCTGTCTATCTAGCTGTTTCTGTCTGAATCTCTAGCTGTCTGTCTCTCTAGCTCTATATCTTTCTCCCTATGTGTCTCTATCTCCGTTGGTCTATCTCTACCTAGCTATTTCTGTGTCTGTCTATTACTGTGTTTTTGTCTATCTTTCCATTGAAAGTGGTTGAGACCTTTATGAATCCGTATCACCCGCAAGACCCTGGGAAACTCCTGCAGAGTGGCGTAACTAGGAATCACTGGGCCCTAAGCAAAACTATAATGGGGCCCCTATCTGTGCTTCACCCACAGTGCTTTCTGGGAGGAGGCGATATCTGTCATAGGTAAAATAAGATGGGGCCCCCTTTACTCCCAGCCCCCCGCAGATGCCCCCCTGGTAGTTACACCCCTGCTCCCGCAGCAAAAATCCAGCCAGCTGGCCTAGACCCCAGGAGATACCCCCATGAGGGCTATGGCACAATACAGGTAGGAAGACCTGATATGGGGGCTCCTGTGTTCCCTGGGATGTGCCTGCTGGAGGGGGTGTAGTTAGCAAGGCTGGTTACATTTAAACTGCATTACTGCATGTGTTTTTAATAGACATCCTCTGATTCCTTTCCTTACCTTAGTCTTGGAAACTGTCCTAGATTATGCAGGATCCCCCCACAATGTAACAGGAATCCTGCCCTTATGATATCTTCCCGATTTGAATCACACACACTTCCTGCCCTTAACAAAGATGGAGAAACAGTGCAGCACTGGACACACCCTCAAGCTAAAGGAGAACAGGGATTGGCTGCCAGAAAGATTGGAAGGGCTTTTCTTTGTACTGCACTGTGAGTGGCTGGAGGTGGCCACATGACTTTGAAGGGCAGAATCAGGAAGCAGTTACTCTGCAAACACTGATAAATTTGTCGAATGTTCCATAGGACAATGAGGATTGATTATTTTTAAAGGCTACAGCTAATCATACATGGGCCAATTGTTATTTTTAACCTATCAGTCTATTTGATTCTTTAAGCTGGGTACACACATGGCGATTTTTCGGGCAATCCGACAATCGGTAAGTGAAAAATCGTCAGCGTCTGTGCCATCGCTGGTGACCAATATCAGTCACCCACTCACCCGTTTAAGCTAACAGCCGATCGAACGTGATGGTAAATCACTGCAGATTGTGCAGTTGCCTATGGACAGGACGATCGGTTGTGGCGAACTGTCGGCTGCAGCAATTTTCACTGTCCCTGCTGCTACTAGACCCAGGGGCCACACATTGTCCTTGTCTGCTGCTACTAGACCTGGGGGTCACACACTGTCCTTGTCTGCTACTAGACCTAGGGGCCACACACTGTCCTTGTCTGCTACTACTAGACCTAGGGGGGTAACAATATGTCCTTGTCTGCTGCTACTAGACCCATTGTCCTACGTAGCCAGGATTCATTACTTCCATTTTAAAGTGCAGTCCTGCTTTTATTTGCCTCCCAGTACCCACCAGTGTGCAACTGCCCTCTATTGGTTTCATCTGAAACAGATGCAGGGATCAGGTTTAATCTCTTTACATGCTAAGGCATCAGAAGCTGGTAATAGTGCCACAGCATTAGGGGAATTCCTGTGACATCAGAGGAAGTCCTTGGACAGGGCTATTATGGGGTGATCCCCCAACAGCCCTGTGTATTGGTCTAATGAGTAGTGAACTGTCTGCAATGCCTAATTGCAGTTCACCAGCACCTACAGCATGCTGACATTGGCTGGTGGTTACTATAGTATTTGTGAATGGAGCAGTGAGATCCAGTCACATTTTTTTCTAGTAAGCAAAATAATGGGAGAATAGGGGATAGATTGATTTGTGACAATAGAGGGGAAAAAAATTAAGTGAAATGATCTGTCTTAAACTGCATTGTCCATGCTGAACATACACGGGGAATTGTAAATGTAAACGCAGATTCTTGTCCACTAACTTCAAGAGAAGCCAAGCGGTACCTAGCAATGCAAGCAATGTTGTACAGGTGACAATAGATAACATTGAAATTTGGGATCAGTATGTGTGCAAAGCTCCCTGTCAATGAATCGTTTTCCAGTGAATAGTAAAATAAAGGAATGCTTTTGCCATTTCACTAGCAGCTTTGCCCGAGAAACCTTAACGTAATGTTTATGGAAGGACTGGGGGATACTGGGAAGAATGACATATCTACCCATTTATTATATTATTTTATAGTATTCACTTTCCAATTCCTTCCGATTATCACGTTACCAACAAGGGCTACTCATCAGAAAACCAGGAATCCGAAAGAGAGGTAAAGAACACTGTGCACCATTATAGGTCTTATATCCCTCTGCTTTTTACCTATAACGTTTCATTTGAGGGTGAACTTGGCTCTTTGTACATTTCCACTTAAGTCTTCAATATCCTTTTGGTTATCCGTTTCATACAGTCTTAGGCCACACTACAACGCACCGGAATAGCGCGCGATTGTACACATTGTTGAGCAATGCAATTTACCCATTTTCCATTATGGTAACGCATGTGATTGCTGGAAAAAAGGCCATTTCCATTCTAACCAAAACTGCATGTGCGAACACCTGTAAAACATGCTGTGTTGCCTAGCCCTTATTTTTGCCACTTAATAGATTTAACCACTTTATCTGTGGTACTTCTAATGATCTCTATGTTAACTTTAAATGTAAACTAAAGTGCGTATAAAGTTTTTAATAAAAAAAAAAAAACCCAGGTCAAGGAGATAGGACTAAGCTCCAAGAATTATTTCTGTGAGAAGCACCAGAACAAAGAAAACTTCTTCTGCCAGGCTTCCTCTGTGCTTCAGTGCTATCTTTAATACAGGAAAGTCCAGGACACACATCTGGCAGATGAAAACTAAAGATACCGGTGTTCCATAACAAAATCATATTGAGAAGTAGGAATAATAAATCCAACCTCCCCACCCCAAGTAATCATTTAGAACCTGTTGTCTATCATGGGATATAGGATTGGTACATTTTAGAGTATAGTTATCCTTTAAAGGCTGGTGGGCAGGGCAATTTGCCTAGTTAGAAGAGTTTTTCCTTGATACCCAGTATCTCCTTACTGTCATTGAATGCGGTTACATGTACATTCTTTCCCTAGGAATACTCAAAGGGAACATGTTCATAGAGCCTAGACCCATATGTTCTTACCTAATTTAAACAGACACTAATGTGCCTACTGCAATACCTGCCACCAGGATCTATAATTCACAAGGAGGTAGAGATAGCTTAAGCCAACTTCCCTGTACTCCAAAGAACTCACCAGCCCATGCTGCGCTCTCTGCTTCTAGTAGCTGATTGGCAGGGTGTCCCAACTTGCCTCCTATCTTTCCTATAAGCACTGGATCGAAAATACGTCAGTACAACCCACCAATCAGCTGTTCGAGGCAGCGAGCAGAGCACGGGCAGGAAAGTTTAACTCCTGCGAATTATAGGTCCAAATGGCAGCTAATGAAAATATGCCCTTAAGTTTCCCTTTAATATTGCACTGATCTGCCAGAAACCCGAGAAGCATACAAGGGCGATTTTCCTGCTTGATGCAATCAAAAAGTCGACCAGTGTAGGGTCTCCTGTTCGACAGACTTTCAATAATCACATCAATGACTAAAGTATATTGGAGAGATTTTAGCCTGCAGAACCTTTGACCATTCAAAATTAAAGGGGTTACAAAGACACAGAAAAACCTTACTGGTCAACAAAATAGGTGCATTTGGCAGAGGCTGTAGGCCAAGAAATACCATCCTGATCTAACTCAGCATATTATCCACGTGGGAAGAAATGAGCACAATTCACAATTAAAACATGACAAAATCCTTTTAGAGTCACAAAAAGAAAAAAAAAATTTTTGTTAACAAAAAAAAAAAAAAAATGTACATAAAATGAGAATATAATTCTCATCTGAGCAAAGGTGCAAGCAGACGGCTTTACACTAAATACACTGCAGTTTTACCATAGGAAACATTACATCACAAATACCAATATACAGACCCAGAATTGAACTGGAGCCTAGTGGTGTGTCCTAGAAAACAGGGAGACGGGAAGGGTGATATGACCCATTTCATAGGTGGATTGAACACAACCTATCCCTTATGCAGGGATTGTTAAAATGTCACCCCTCCCACACCTGTCCACCTCGATTTCATATGCTTATTCACCACTTCCCTGCTGGATTATCCCCTTTAAGAAACTTGCAGCCATATTGTCCACTTTCTATTCCCACCCCCACCCCTCTTGGTCAATGTTCCTTTTGCTCCAAGCTCACTGGTGGCTCTTTATAATCTCCAGAAATTTTCATTGGTCCGTTTAAGCAGCGGAGATGAAATTCAAGACTTTCTGGGGATGGGAAGGACTTGATGTGGTATAACCCAAGCTGACAGCACCCCCTACTGGACAGGATGTACAGTCACAGGGAGAGAATTGGAAGTAACGGTGAAGCTGCTGAAACCGTAAAATTTATTGTTAAAATGCCACCTGGGCCTCTGCTGTTCCTTGTTGTGGTTGTAGTTGCCAGTGACTTGGAGCCATCCATGAGGTAGGTGACACAGTAGGTGTTTGCGGTCAAAGACTTGGACTTATGGCTGATGTCAGGTTCGAAGGTGCAACTGGTAAATAAAAGTCTTGACGCAACGGATTGGCTTGAGAGCCGAGACAATGACACGCATGATCCACAGATTCCACTGAATTCTTAGTAGCATTTCGCTCTACACTGGCATGGAGCAAGGGCTTAAGACTTGTGTTTTCCAACATACAACCCTATCCCAGTTACGAAATAGATTTAACATTCCTCCTCCCTCTGTCGCAGCCCTAGCTAAGATGGTGGCTAGAACTCCTTTTACCTCCATGTTGACACGATTTTGTTATAAAGATATACAGGTGTTTAACATATGCTCTTCCTAAAGAGCACAGGAGTCAATTCGTCCCTCCCGCTCTATGCGCTACCTCCCCCCTACCCATTTCATCCCTTCCCACTAATAGATCCCCCCTCTTTGTGCCTGGCTAACTCTCTAGCTCCTCCCTGTATTGTAAGCACAGACTTATCCATAAGCCCAACCCAACTGGGAAAACAAACAATACTAAAATAAGGGTGGTCGGGGGGGAAAGCATCATTGTTACTCTCAGACACATCCCTCCCCCCACAAATAGGGTTAATAGGGAGTGGCAATGAGGGGGGAAGATTCTGGCCCTAGACACTGTTCCCTAAAACCCTTCTAAAGATTGGATGAAAGGGGCGAAGAACATCTCCCCAGGCCCCACATGGACCAAAAAAGAACCTAGAGAGAGGGGAAAAAAGTTGAAATAAGTGAAAGTTCACATAAAAACTACACTCTGATTTCCCTACCTATACAATATACATATATAGATTTTTAAAGCAGTTTTCACTGGTCTAGTCAGATCCCATCCTTCCACAGGTCCTGTGGCAGATGGACAGAGGTGGTGGAGCTTGACAGCCTGGTGATCTACTGCAAACCCAGGGGTGAGAACTTATGGTCCACATAACAATGTTGCAAGTAGGAAAAGATGATAACTGAAATAGCCACTGTGGCAGTGACCAGGTCGTTTTTAATCTTGCAACACTGAATTTAGGGAGGCCACAAAAAACATTAAAGGGCAACTGTGGTCTCCAAACAAGTTAGGGTTAATTAGTATTTCCTTTATAATGAGCCGACAATGACATCTCTGGCTTCACCCTGTGAGAAATGATATTGGGGTGAATGTTCAAACTTGGTAGGTTGAGAGTCACCTGACCTCTGCCCACCCCTCCGCCCAGGGGGAGAAGCATGCTCAGTAAAGACTTAATGCTGGGGAAATCAGGAAGTACCTGGGGGAAAAATGACTGTTGAGAAGGGGAGCCCATTAATGCAGACATGCTGGTCACATGGCTGAAAACAGGAAGTCTTCAAGCAGGAAGTAATATTGCTGAATCTTTCCAGCAACTTCTCACACATTTGATCTATAGATTTCGGTTTTATTTTGAAGGTAAGATTAAAGGTTATGTCCACCCTAAAATGAAATTTTTTATATACGATCCCCCCTGGGCTCCCAGCCCCAACCGCTATATTTTTTTTTTTAGAAAGCCCCCCAAACTCTACTTACCTCCCCTCTTTCCTCCGCCGCGCTCCCGGCCCTCTGCTTGCAAGGAAATGCAAGCAGAGGGGCGGGACCGGCAGCCGCGTCTGTGATTGGCTGAGCGGCAGCCAATCACAGACGCGGCTGCCGGCAGCTCACTTCGCCGGAGGAAAGAGGAGAGGTAAGTAAGAGTTTGGGGAGCTTTCTAAAAATAAAAAATATGCGGTTGGGGCTGGGAGACATGGGGGAATACTGCACTGAAGGGGTTTTATGGTAGGGGGAGGGATAGTAGAACGGGAGGGAGAGGGAGGGGGGAGAAGGGCTGCAGTACGCATGGCAAAAATCTACCTGAGGCCAGCTACCAGGCAGTGTCCTATATGGACTCTGCTAGCCTCCTGGTGGGCAGTTTTTGGGACTTTGGGGGGGGACTACAGGAGAACCCTATGGAGCTGGAATGTGAGGTAAGGATTAAACTACACTACATGGTGGGGCCAGTAGTTGGGGGGATTATAGTTTTGGGGTTGGACATGCCCTTTAAAGGCTTTTTATATCATCCTTACTGGTTTGGGAGAATTCGAGACCACAGTTACCCTTTAAAAAAAATAATTTAGTTCTCCTTAATTTTAAAATCAAATTCTCATTACCCCCAACCCCACTAGATTCCTTGACTTGTGTCTCACCTCCCATGCTGGTTATGTATTTACTGCGGCTCCCTTTATACTCCATAGAATGCGGCGAGACGTTCTTTTAGCAGTGGAGGGAACTGCTCTGAGAACTGGTTCCAATTCTCCTCCCCAACTTGCTCCTTAAACCCATGCAAAATCTGGAAATAAAATTTAAAAAATTCTTTAAAGACACAGCGGTAATATTACAAGACAAGGGAGCTATCGAAAGGTAGAAGATTTCATTTAAATGGCATGAGATAATGGTGTACGGCCAATTAATATGCCATACCTATAGATTAGTAAATTAAGCTTTATGAAGCTTTATAAATATATAAAACTAAATCCTTGCCTTTATAAGTCAATCCTAAAAGAAATACAATTGGGTGAAATAAGCAAAAATCCTCCCACTTCTTAACCCAGGAGGACAAAAGGCAGCTGATTGGAGAGCTCCTCCCTTTCCTAAAGTGAAGTCCACTGAGCATGTCCAGAGACAGTGGCTTAGAAAATAGGAGGAGCAGAGTTTAGATGTTACAGGAAGGCTAAATTGTACACTAATGTATTGCAGTTTCGGAACTCGTCTTTTTAATCTACAGTTTCTGGGCTACAAATTATGACCAAATCAAACATGTACAGAGAGCAACACAGAAAACCCACACTTCCTTTGTTGCAGCCATGGGGTTAGCACATGTTTAAAATTGTTTTTGCATCAGCATCGGAAATTGTCAGGTTTCAAGATCCATGTGATGTACTCGGGATTTAGACAAAAATGGAGGGAGACACTAAATACCACGTCTTAAAAACATACAAATGGAGAAGAGGAAATCTGAGTCTGGATAACAAGCCAATACCTTCACATTCGAACTTCCCCTTCAATATTTACCTTATAAAACATGTCCCTCAGATCGTCCTTGGGATTCATCCACGACGCCACAGCATCACAAAAGAAAATAAAATCCTAAGAGAAGAGAAAGGCAAAGATCCAATTACATGGTTGTGGAGAGTCACAGACCGAGAATACAAATTGGGTTTAGGGGGAGACCGTTTCCACTTGGATTAGCTAGGGTAGCTAAACTGGTAGGAAAATGTAATTGCCCTTTACTGTAAATTATATTTCCTCCTAACCCCCACTGTACCATTTTGTTGGTTGATCTGTCCTCTATTTCTATAGATGTCGAATTGAAAGCAATTTACATTTCAGTTGTCAATCAAGTGCCTTATTCTTAAACGCTTCTGCTGTATGAAGTTAGTTGTGACAGATGGTATGTGTGAAATGCCTTGTGGGAAATTCCCTCTACCAGTGCGGGCTCATAGTGATTACTGAGCCTGCACAGAGATTCATGCCTTATAAAGTAGGCGTTGGTTAAGAGGGGGAGGGGGCATACATCTAGATACAGTCTAAGCACAACAAGTAGTTGTGGAACAGTTAATACAGGATTTAATATTTCACATAGGAGACATGGACAGAGCATCAAAGACCTGCACTGCAATTAAACCTACACACACAATGTTGGGAGTGCAGCTAACATTTTCTACACTCAACAGCTAACACAGGGCCAGATAATTCACCACCCTGGCTACTGTGCTCCACAGTTTTTACCATTAACTGCCATATAGACCAGTGTCTAACATTGCCCAATTAAAAACATTAAAAAAGTAGCTTACACGTGTTTCTATATATCACCCCAGTGCCTAATTACATTACTTTATAAGGATAGGCTGGTAAGTTCTAGGACATGTTCCGTACAGTGAAGCCATTACCTACCTGTACAACTCCTCCAGGATTCGCGCCAATCATTATACAGATCCCCCTAAAGGCGGAGTCTTTCTCTTCGTTGTCCCGTATATTACGAAGTGAAGTACACCTATCAAAGGGAATTAAAAACATAACTGTATTTGTCCATTAAGGTTTCCAATACGCCTTGAACATTATAAACCAGTAATGTAAAAATCACTTACCAGGGTCTAATAAATTGCTGTAGCATAGGGGCCACTTCTTGGGGGCAAACACAACCCAGACGTCCTATGGTAATGGCTAAAAATAAAAAAAAATTCAGTATTGTTTCCTTAAAACAAACCAGGGCTGTACAGTCTCTCTTTTATGGGGTAATCCCACTTTATTTTGCAAAAACAAGCTAATCACTATTGTTTCCCAGAAGCCTTTGGGACAAGCTTCCCTACATCACTCCTGGTCCATTTCAAATAAGTAACCTAGAGACGTCTGTGTATGGTACATTCAAATTCCGGTCAAAAACCCCTAGTCCACAACCAAAAAATCTGACAGCCTTCGCTAGAACACAAATAGAATGTTAGCTGAACTTGTTAACATTAAAAGGATATCTATACTCTAAAATACTTTAAAAATGGAAAGTACCTGGGTCAGGGAGGTCGGGTTGATTATTCATACCTCCCAATATCGTTTTGTTGAGGAGCTACAGCACCAGCAGTTTCTATTTGTCAGGTTAGCCCTAGATTATTCCTGTATAAAAGATAGTTGCTGAAGCCAGGAGGAAGACTGGTAGAATTCATTTTCATTGGGCTGGTGCTCCTCACAGAAACAATATTGGGAGGTAGGAATTACCAATCCTATATCCCCGTCCCAAGTACTTTTCAGTTTAACTGTTTTTTTAAAATAAGCTTTACACACACTATAGTTCTCCTTTAACCTAACCTGTGGTCTCTAAAGCCTAAAGTGTGCGGTACCGTCCGCTGGCACTGCGATTTGTGGTATGTTGTGCAATCGGATTGCATGCGATTCGCAAAAAATTGGTGATAGCATGCTCTCAGAAGACGGATCCCACTACAGGGAATGCGTCCACCCACAATCATGCACTGCTCTGCGATTCTCACGCACTAAAGGATTGTGATCGTTCTTGCATAAGATAATGGGTAAGTGTGGCCTGGCCCTGAATCGTATATAGAAGGGTTTATCCATTGAAGGTTCAGAATTGTCCTTACCTGTGTTTTCTAGAAGGGTCTTCGGAGTGTTTGGACGGTTTATAATCTCCACAAGGTTATTTAATACCAAAGGAACATAGGGCTGCATCTCCGAACCTATGAGAGAGAATCAAATGTAAGGAGCAAGAACAAACAAGGTAAACATTACTTTCCCTCTGGTTGTATTGTTATGCAGTGTAGAACATGCATGCCCAACCTACATATATATATAAAAACTACAACTACCAGCATTTCCTGGTTGCAGAATGCTGGGAGATGTAGTTTTCAGAAATCTAGTAAGGATGCAGTTTGGACATCCCTGGTGTCGATACAGGCATTGTTCTAATCCTTTTCCCCAACTGTACTGCTCACATTTAACAGGGGTTTCCATTACTCACCCATTTGCATACAAATCTCTCCAATGGCCCATGTCGCGTTGTTACAAACGGAGATGAATTCTGGATTTAAGTTGGTGCCAAGGATTGGCATGAACTCCGCTAGAAAAGAGAAACGGGTTAACATGGAAAGAAGGTCTCTACATATATAACTGGGAAAGACAGGAAGGCTATTAATGCAGGTGGAGCCTGGTCACATGGCTACAAGCTGGTGAAAGCAGGAAGTGTTTAGGAAGTTCTATCGCTAAAGCTTTCCAGGGATGTAACTTCTCACAAGTATGTGATCTAGGGTTTATTTCAACAAGGTAAGATGGAACTCATTTAAGTCCAAAATATTTAAAGGGTATCTCCACTCATATTTTCAAGGTTTGGTAATCCAGTTCTATTTAAGAACGGGAGGTAAAGGAGCTGTGCCTTACCTTCCGTTCTTCAATAGAACAAACAGGAGACTAGTGAGAAGTTAAGAAACTTACCCGCTCGCTCCCCCAGCGCGTTGTCTGACAGGTCCCGACGGACCTTGTCTTCTATGCGCATGCGCGATCTATGCGCATAGAAGACAAGGTGCGTCGGGACCTGTCAGACTAATTCTCACCAGTCTCCTGTTTGTTCTATTGAAGAACGGAAGGTAAGGCACAGCTCCTTTACCTCCCGTTCTTCAATAGATCTGGATAACCAAACCTTGAAAATATGAGTGGAGATTCCCTTTAAATACATATCCCCTTTAATTAGCAGTTTTGGTGATAAGAGTCAGCTTTAGTGTAAATATTTCCTTTAAACAAGTTCAGCAGCTTGAACCCTAAAACCTAAATTACCCTGGGTTCTATACTTTTGAAGAAATCTGACATTGAGCAGGTTTGTGGTATTCCCAGATTGCTTCAGCCCCCTTTTCTGACTGCTCAGTCTGGATTTCAGAGAAGGTTATGGCCAGGTCACCCCGTACAAATAAGTCAGCTCTGGCAGTGTGGAAAGTGGGGAGGGGCTATAAAATTCACGAGCATGTAAGACACAAAACCCACCTATTAGCAAGTTCAAGCAGGTTCATTTATAAGTTTAGCTTAAGTTATCTATTAAACAGCTTTTAATAAATTTACAATATCACTGATTTCCTTCCCATCACCCACTGTGTACGGGAAAAAAAAAACCCGTTCTACAGGCGCATTCTGCCTGTAATAGTGACACTTACAGATACATGGCTTGACGTGCATGAAACAAGCCTTTGTGAGGTCACCCAGAAGAGCAAAGGAACTCTGTCGAACCTCTGGCATAATGTCCTGGGAAAACAATGAAAAGGTATCAGCCCTATCAGTAAATGTCATTAGCAGATAACGTTCTCTAAATGATTTAATCTGGGTTAGTTGTACCTGCATGCACTGAAACAACAAGGTCATGATGTTACTTCTGGCTACTAACTGCTCTACGTGCCCACCCAGACCTTCTGCTAGTCCACTCAACAGATCCAATGCTACAATCATGAAATCCTTGTCGGGGGCTTCATATTGATCCGGGTGCTGACTGTACATCTACAATAAAGAACAAGGGGTTGAAACGCCTTAATAACAAGGGGCCATGCAGTAGGTAAGGGTGAAAATATTACAAACCATCGCCTGGGCAAGTGTCTTTTGCACTAGTGTGACACACCGCTGGTACACGGGCTCACAATAGGGAAGGAATCCACTTTGCAAGGCAGTAGCTATGGAAGACAAGCACTGCAAAGAGAAAAAAGCAAACAGTCAAAAGTCTTTTTTCTGCACAGATCACACAGTATAGCAACCTATTAACGGAATAACCACACACGGGATAAAATAACCAGCATGGCTTCACATTGCAGGATGGTAGAAATAGGGAGAGGAAGGGGTAAGAGAAACAGCAACCACTAGGCTATCTCCTGCTGTACTGACCACAGCAAATGGGCCGCTCAACTCACCTCTAGAAGTGGAAACAGATCTTTATCTTCATCCTTTAATTCATTCCATTTCTGGATCAGAGGGGGCATTAACTTTTGGATGTATTCCTGCAATATAGTAATAATAAATCCCGTGAGCTGTTTGTGTGAAGGCATTGGACAGACATTGCAGGACATCAGATTCTGGATCAGACAGTATGAATACAAAGCAAATCATTGGATAAACTCAATATTCTCAGTGTGTGTGCATCACATCCAGGATGCAGAAGGTTGTTCAGGACAGGCCAGTAATCTACTCTATCTATCATCCCTCCCACAATCAAACAAGCTACTTACTGGTTGATTAAGATGGTGGCCCACCGAATCGGCCAATGTCCCAATAGCGTCATAGAGAATCAGCAAATTTTTGTGCTGGTATTTACCAAAGGCAAACACCAGTGTATCCAGGATGAAGCTTAAATAAGGTACAAGTTCTGTGCAGGCCTCCTCTTCCAATGTCGCAAAAGCACTAAGGACACAGAGAACATTACTGTTAATATGCAGTTGCCAAAGCCTGGTTATCAATGGCCTAGGTTAAGAAGTTAACATCTTAGCTAGTAGTAGCAAACTCCTGATAGAATCATCAACCCCCGTGGAGCGCAACTTTAATACCCATAATGTCTGTCCAAAAGTTACCTAGTGGCATGGTTTACCCCTGTATTTAAACCTACCAGTTGAATACTGGATTTGAATAGTGCTCAGGTAGGCCCTTTCTATAGGCAGTACCCCCAGACTAGTTAGACTAGTATAAGAGTAATTGCTCTGGATACCAACATATCACTAATGCGAACTATCCAACATAGGGACCTATTAGTAACATGGATAGCCAAATGTTGCAATGTCCAAAGTCATTTTAGACAGCCAAGTGTCCCACTATGTTGCAATGTCGAAGTTTACTCTAATAGCTGCAAATCTTTTAAATTGTAACAGTATTCTTTGTATATAGAGAATGTATTTTCCATTTTTCATACACTAAGGACTGTGTGTTTGGAAATTATCACCAGAATTTCTTATCAAGCACGTATTAGCCTCGGATTAGTTCTGGACGGTTGGACTTTACAAGAGGCGGATCACTTGCTCACATGGATCTTCTCGATTGGATGGACTATGACCTATGGGAGTTTGGGGTGGGACTTGAATATGGTTAAATTGTATGTCACGCCATTGTTCTTCAGCACTTGATAAAGAGTTACACTCGAAACATGTTGTGGCAATAAAACAGTGTGTGTGTTAGCATATTTAACGCTGTCCTGGATTCCTTTTCCTTAATAACAGTGTTGGAGGTTGTATAAAGACATACGTCCATCTAGTCCAACCTTTATACCTTACCCATAATGTCTGTATAACAGTTACATAGTAACATAGTATTGGAGGTTGTATAAAGACATACGTCCATCTAGTCCAACCTTTATACCCTACCCATAATGTCTGTATAACAGTTACATAGTAACATAGTATTGGAGGTTGTATAAAGACATACGTCCATCTAGTCCAACCTTTATACCCTACCCATAATGTCTGTATAACAGTTACATAGTAACTAGTATTGGAGGTTGTATAAAGACATATGTCCATCTAGTCCAACCTTTATACCCTACCCATAATGTCTGTATAACAGTTACATAGTAACATAGTATTGGAGGATGTATAAAGATATACGTCCATCTAGTCCAACCTTTATACCCTACCCATAATGTCTGTATAACAGTTACATAGTAACATAGTATTGGAAGTTGTATAAAGACATACGTCCATCTATCCAACCTTTATATCCTACCCTAATATCTGTATAACATGTACATAGTAACATAGTATTGGAGGTTGTATAAAGACATACGCCATCTAGTCCAACCTTTATACCCTACCCATAATGTTGTATAACGTTACATAGTAACATAGTATTGGGGGTTGTATAAAGACATACGTCCATCTAGTCCAACCTTTATACCCTACCCATAATGTCTGTATAACAGTACATAGTAACATAGTATTGAGGTTGTATAAAGACATACGTCCATCTAGTCCAACCTTTATACCCTACCCATAATTCTGTATAACAGTTACTAGTAACATAGTATTGGAGGTTGTATAAAGACATACGTCCATCTAGTCCAACTTATAACCCTACCCAATGTCTGTATAACAGTACATTACATAGTATTGGAGGTTGTATAAAGACATACGTCCATCTAGTCCAACCTTTATACCTACCCATAATATCTGTATAACAGTTACATAGTAACATAGTATGGAGGATGTTAAAACAAACGTCCATCTAGTCCAACCTTTATACCCTACCCATAATGTCTGTAAACAGTTACATAGTAACATAGTATTGGAGATTGTATAAAACATACGTCCATCTAGTCCAACCTTTATACCCTACCCATAATGTCTGTATAACAGTTACATAGTAACATAGTATTGGAGGATGTATAAAGACATACGTCCATCTAGTCCAACTTTATACCCTACCCATAATGTCTGTATAACAGTTACATAGTAACATAGTATTGGAGTTGTATAAAGACATACGTCATCTAGTCCAACCTTTATACCCTACCCATAATGTCTGTATAACAGTTACATAGTAACATAGTATTGGAGGATGTATAAAGACATACGTCCATCTAGTCCAACCTTTATACCCTACCCATATTTCTGTATAACAGTTACATAGTAACATAGTATTGGAGGTTTGTAAAGACATACGTCCATCTAGTCCAACCTTTATACCTACCCATAATATCTGTATAACAGTTACATAGTAACATAGTATTGGGGATGTATATAAGACATACGTCCATCTAGTCCAACCTTTATACCCTACCCATAATGTCTGTAAACAGTTACATAGTAACATAGTATTGGAGGATGTATAAAGACATACGTCCATCTAGTCCAACCTTTATCCTACCCTAATATCTGTATAACAGTTACATAGTAACATAGTATTGGAGGATGTATAAAGACATACGTCCATCAGTCCAACCTTTATACCCTACCCATAATGTCGTATAACAGTTACATAGTAACATAGTATTGGAGGTGTATAAAGACATACGTCCATCTAGTCCAACCTTTATACCCTACCCATAATGTCTGTAAACAGTTACATAGTAACATAGTATTGGAGGTTGTATAAAGACATACGTCCATCTAGTCCAACCTTTATATCCTACCCATAATATCTGTATAACAGTTACATAGTAAACATAGTATTGGAGGATGTATAAAGACATACGTCCTAGTCCACCTTTATACCCTACCCATAATGTCTGTATAACAGTTACATAGTAACATAGTATTGGAGATTTTATAAAAACATACGTCCATCTAGTCCAACCTTTATACCCTACCCATAATGTCTGTATAACAGTTACATAGTACATAGTATTGGAGGTATATAGACATACGTCCTAGTCCAACCTTTATACCCTACCCATAATGTCTGTTGTAACAGTTACATAGTAGCATAGTATTGGAGGTTGTATAAAGCATACGTCCATCTAGTCCAACCTTTATACCTACCCTATAATGTCTGTCTAACAGTTACATAGTAACATAGTATTGGAGATTGTATAAAGACATACGTCCATCTAGTCCACCTTTATACCCTACCCATAATGTCTGTCTAACAGTTACATAGTAACATAGTATTGGAGATGTATAAGACATACGTCCATCTAGTCCAACCTTTATACCCTACCATAATGTCGTCTAAACAGTTACATAGTAACATAGTATTGGAGATTGTATAAAGACATACGTCCATCTAGTCCAACCTTTATACCCTACCCATAATGTCTGTATAACAGTTACATAGTAACATAGTATTGGAGGATGTATAAAGATATATATCCATATAGTCCAACCTTATACCCTACCCATAATGTCTGTATAACAGTTACATAGTGCATAGTATTGGAGGATGTATAAAGACATACGTCCATCTAGTCCAACCTTTATACCCTACCCATAATGTCTGTATAACAGTTACATAGTAACATAGTATTGGAGGATGTATAAAGATATATATCCATATAGTCCCACTGTTACTCTCTACCCATGATCCCTGCCTAACAAATGATCCAGAGGAAGACAAAACACAGTATGAAGAGGGGTTGGGGGGTGTCAGTATTGACTCCAAATAGGCAAATCAGGAAAAAGTTTAATGTTCCATTAGGAAGAGACCAAATACATATCCTTTTAAGAAAAAAAAAAGTTCTCATTTAACGAAACTGAATCTGCCCATCCTAAAATTTCTCTGTGTATAAATAAATGCTTACTAAATACCAACTTCCAGTAAGTAGGACCCCTAATAGTGTCAGATATGGTCTTGCCCACTGGGGGGGGGGGGGATCAGTTGCTCAGTACAGATCTGAGCATCTTTGACCCGCCCAACAACCAATCAACAGAAATAACAACCACCTTGGAACAATCCAAGGAAGAGTGCATCCTGGGAAGAAGAATGAGCTTTGCAGATCCTGAAATGGCAGCACACTACTGACCACAGCAGGGCAAAGCAAAAAATTTTAAATATGCAAAATACCTAGGTATGTGGGATATAAATATTGTTCAATTATATTTTTTCCTCTGAACTTCCCCTTTAACTTTACAAAGAACAACCAGATAGGGGAATTCACCAGTTTTGTGCCTCTAGGGCCTAAATGAATCCCTACAGTACCTGCAGGCTGCTTCCTGTACCCGCTTGTTGCTGTCTAGAATGCGTTTCAGAAGCTCGGTCATCAGTGGCTTTAGGTATTGATCTGGCGGCTGGCTGACAACCCAATGAGCATAACGGCTAAGTGTCCAGCAGGCAATAGACCGGACCAGAGCCTTTTTATCAGACAAGCATTGGATCAGGTGAGGGATAAGTTCTGGGAGGTAAGGAACCATTCCCTGCATGCAACCTGGACACAAGAGAACCGGGATAGATAAGAATTTATCAGTGGAAAGTGATTAGTGTAAACAGAAACAATCAGGTCAAAGATTCTGGCCAGACACAGACCTTCAGCAATCGCTCCAAGAACAAGGATCCCAGATTCTTTTATGACCCATTCAGGGTGGAACAGGAGACCCTTTAGCAGGGGGAGAAGATGTGGAAGCAATTCATCCCGAAATACATTCGCCAGGACATCAAGTGCAGCGGCCGAGCACTTTCCTGTGAAGTTACAAAGTAAAAATACACAAAGACTAATGAGATTATCTCTCCGCATTGGAGATATACAGAATGTAAAGATCCAGCCCTGATCAGACAGTATGAATACAAGGAACCCTCAGGGTCTCAGGCAAAACAATCTGCATCACGTTCAGGAGACTGTGAAAGTTACAGTGTTACCTAAAAGGGCAAGATCACCTCTCTAATGAAACATTATATACAGGTAAGAAAGCTGCCAGATGAAGGACTGACCTGCAGCCTTATCAGCCTTCCCTCTAAAATGGTTCCCACCTCCTCCCCAAAACCTTTTTATGACCTCACACATGCTCAGAGGAGACAGACAGCTGCTAACTGGAAGAACCAGGAAACAGAGAGAGGTAACAGATCAGGCAGCATTTCAGGCTGGTCTCCCAGCTTTCTGACCATTGCCATTTACGGGGTGATTTTTCTATAATTTGAGGGGTGAATCCTCCTTCACACTTACTTAGATTCCAATCGGAGAGTGCGTCATCATCATCATCTTCATCATCCGCATCCTCCTCCCCCTCTGCTCGGTCCTCTTCGTGCTGCAGGGTCACCGTACGAGACTTATGGAACCGTGGTTTGATGTCCTGCTCACTGTCTGGGACGGCCTCATCCTCCTCCACATCGCCCTGTCGGGAGAAAAAGGTCCAACGTTGGCATAATTAACAAAGGGAATCAGCTGAATTAACAACCATATATACACCACAAGTCTATATGCTGGGTAGTACAGAAAGGGAGCTGTAGCAGCACAGGGAGGATAAACAGAAAAAAGTTTGGTTGCATTACACTGCTGTATATAAAATGTAGAGATCAGCTTATGGTAATGACACAATGGGAAAAAGTTGCTAAATCTTTAAAAACTGGTACTAGTTATACTGATAGAGCTAGAGCCCAATATATATATATATAGAGATACTGGTTACTAGTACCTACTACGGGTACCACTCCCACCTTTCACACTTCGGTAAAATTCTATAAAATACATTGAGGGACTACACTTTATTATTTAACTCACCTTAAGAAGAATGATATCAATCTCATTATATTTCATCCCATTTACAAGAATAGGAATTAATCTAGAAAAAAAATGAAAATGCAGTACAATAATTAGTGTAAGTCTAATACCACACCTATAGTATTGTATCTGTGTCCCTCTGTATATTAGAGTGCAAGCTCTGCAGGAGGCCCCGGCACGGCCCTCAGGCCAGCACCCACAGGGCCCCGACACGCGCCCCAGGGCCAGGCCCCAAGGGCCCGCGCACGCGCCCTCAGGCCAGCCCCACAGGGCCCGCCACGCGCCCCAGGCCACGCCCACCAGGGCGCCACGCCAGCCCGGACGCCCCACGGTCCAGCCCCACAGGGCCCCGCCACGCGCCCCAGGCCAGCCCCACAGGCCCCGGCCACGCCCCCAGGCCAGGCCCCACAGGGCGAGCCACGCGCCCCAGGCCGCCCCAGGTGCCCGCCACGCTCCCAGCCACCCAACCCGGCCACTCTCCCCATTCCATCCCCAAAGGCCTCAGCCAACTCCCCCCCCCACCCCAAGGGCGCGGCCACGCGCCCCAGGCCAGCCCCACACAGGGCCCCGCCACGCGCCCAAGCCATCGCCCACAGGGCCCGCCACGCGCCCCCAGGCCAGACTCCGCACATGCCCGCACTCGGACCACGCGCCCCAGGCCAGCCCCACAGGGCACATGGGACACGACGCGCCAGGGCCAGCCCAACAGGGCCCCGACACCGCGACAGCGCCACCCCCACATGCCCCGCCACGCCGGGCCCCCAGGCACCCCCACAGGGCCCGCCACGCCCACCGGGCCAGCACCACGGGCCCGTCCAAGCGCCCCAGGCCAGAGCCCCACAGGGCCCGCCACGCGCCCCAGGCCAGCCCCACAGTGGCCCCGCCACGCTCCCCCAGTAGCCGTCCACAGGGCCCCGGCCAAGGCCGCCCCCACAGGGCCCGCCACGCGCCCCAGGCCAGCCCCACACAGGTCCCACGTCCCGCCCCGCAGCCCCCATTCCCGCCACCCCCCCCTCCCCCCAGTGCCACCCCCACATGGCCCACGCCAGCCTCCACAGCCACCCCCACAGTCCCGCCCCGCCAGCACCACCCCACAGGCCCCGTTCCAGCCCCCCACAGGGCCCCGCCACGCGACACCCGGCCAGCCCCACCCCTCATCCATGGGCCGACGCGCCCCGGGCCAGCCCCCAGGCACGCCCACCGGGCCCGGCCACGCGCCCAGGCCAGACACTCCCACAGGGCCCCGCCACGCTGCCCCCCAGACGACCCCCACCAGGCCCCCTGCCCACCCGCCGCACCGACCCGGCGCCAGGCACCAACAGGGCCCTCCACGCGCCCCGGGGCCAGCCCCCAACAGGCCCGCCGCGCCCCCGGGCCAGCCCCCCACAGGGCTCAGGCCAGCGCCCAGGCCCCAGGCCCGGGCCACGGCCCCCAGCCCAGCACCCACAGGGCCCCGGCCACCGCGCCACACCCAGGCCAGCCCCCACATGGGCCCGGCCACGTCCCAGGCCAGCCCACAGGGCCCCGCCACGCGCCACCAGCCAGCCCCCACAGGGGCCCGGCCACGCGCCCCGGCCATGCCCCACAGGGCCCCAGCCCCCCAGGCACACCCCCCATTTCCCGCCACTCGCCAAATCCCCCCACATTTGTCCCCTCCACGCTCAGCAGTCCACACCCCAACAGTGTCCCCAGCCCACGGCGTCCCCCTGGCCACCCCCACAGGCCCGCCGCGCCACATGGCCAGCACCAACCCCCACCACCACAGCCACCCACATTCTCCCTGCCCCACAGTCCCCCCAGTTCGCCTAGCCACCCCCATGCTACCCCCACAGGGCCCGCCACGCGCCCCCGGGCAACACCCCAAGGTCCCCTGTCCACCAGGCTTGCCCCGTTCCCTCCCCAACGTGTCTCAGCCTCTCCCCCGGGCCACCCCACATGGCCCGGCCACGCGCCCAAAGGCCACCCCACAGGGCCCGGCCACGCGCCCCGCTCCAGCATCCACAGGGCCGCCGCGCGCCCAGGCCAGCCCCACAGGGCCCGGCCACGCGCCCCACACGCGACCCCATAGCCCCAAGTCACGGCCCGCGCCACCGGCCGCACGCCACCCCACACGGGCCCTGCACGCGCCCCCAGGCCAGCCCACAGGCCCTCCACCGGCACCACCCGCCCACCCCGCCACCCCGGCCCACCGCCGGCCACCGCCCAAAGGCACCGCGGGCACCCGCCACCCAACGTGGACAGGGCCCGGCCACGCGCCCCGGCCAGCCCCACAGGCCCGGCCACGCGCCCCAGGCACAGCCCCCACAGGGCCCGCGCCGAAGGCCCCCCGCGGCGACCCCCCACAGGGCCCGGCCACGCTGCCCCCAGGCCAGACCCCACAACCAGGGCCGGCCACGCGCCCCAGGCCGATGCCCCACAGGCCAGGCCAGCGCGCCCAGGCCAGCCCCACAGGGCCCGGCCAGCGCCCCCAGGCCAGCCCCACAGGGCCCGGCACGCGGCCCCAGGCCAGCCCCACAGGGCCCCGCCACCGCGCCCCAGGCCAGCCCCAGGGCCCCGCCACGCGGCCCCCCCAGGCCAGCCCCAACAGGCCCGCCACGCGGCCCAGGCAGCCCCACAGGCCCGCCACGCGGCCCCAGGCCAGCCCCACAGGGCCCCGCCACGCGGCCCCAGGCCAGCCCCACAGGGCCCCGCCACGCGGCCCCAGGCCAGCCCCACAGGGCCCGCCACGCGGCCCCAGGGCAGCCCCACAGGGCCCCGCCAAGCGGCCCCCTAGGCAGCCCAACAGGGCCCCCTGCATCGCGGCCCCAGCCACCCTCACAGGGCCCCCCCTACGCTGCCCCATTCCATCCCAACATTTCCCATCCTCTCCCCCAGTCCATCCCCACTTTCCCACCCTTCTCTCCCCCATTACATCCCCACTTCCCCTCCACTCTTCCCATCCATCCCCCACATTCCCTCGCCTCCCCCATGCCACCCCCACATCCTCCCGCCCAATCCATCCCCACATGTCCCGCCCTCTCCCAAGCCCACCCCAACATTGTCCCCCAGCTCCCCCACCATCCCCACACCCCGACACCGCCCCCTAGCACCCCACATGGCCCCGCGGACCCTCCCATTCCACCCCACATGTCTCCTTCCGCTTGCCCCCATTCCACCCCCACAGGGCCCGGCCGCGCGCCCCCCAGCCAGCCCCACAGGCCCCGCACGCGTCCCAGGCCACCCCACAGGGGCCCTCCACGCGCCCCAGGCCATGCCCCACAGCCGCCCTCGCCCCAGGCATAGCCCCACAGGGCCCGCACTACCCCATCCACCCCACATTCACTCACTCTTCCCCCATTCCATCCCCACATTTCCACTCCACTCTTCCCCATTCCATCCCCACATTTCCACTCCACTCTTCCCATTCCATCCACACATTTCCCCTCCACTCTTCCCCATTCCATCCCCACATTTGCCCTCCACTCTCCCCCATTCCACCCCCACATTTCCCCTACACTCTCGGACCATTCCATCCCAACATTTCCCCCAGTGTCACACGTCTCAGCACCTGATAAGGCGGAGGGGGTTCCCGGGCAGACTGGCCCCGTCCGAATCGTTTAGCAGTGACTGGTCATCTGCAGCCTGTGAGGATAAACAATTCCCATGTCCCCGACCCGTTCCCGTGGCCCCAGTTCTCCCAGGACCCGACAAGCCTTCAGGCTATAAACAAATCGCAATTCCCGGAAGTAACCGAGCAGAAAACTACATTTCCCATCACGCCCCTGGCTTGGGAGGGGGAGAAATGACATCATGGGAACGGACTGCAGGAGTACGCTAGCTACTGCGCAGGCGCAGTGCCAAGCCATTTAAGGGGTGATTAAATCTCCAGTCCCGCGTTCGTTTATATAAAAAACAAAACAAAACACCGGCACCGCAACCCTCTCGCACAAAGGAATGTAGCGGTTCACGGTCTGAGCTCCAGCGGTCACATGTTGTTCTTGAAGGATTAAGGCGGTCAGTGGTTTTTTAAATCCTGTTCCTACGGTGGCCGCCATAGGACAAAACTACCTCGGCTTCTTTTTTCGCGGTCCGATTGGTCGGAGTGGTACGAATGACGTCATCACCCTGCGCTCGCTCCTTTTCTCTCCCTCAGTTTCAGAGCGATCACCAGCCTCGCGCGGTAAGTGGCAGTTGGACGGTAATTACGGAGACAATGAGGTTTAAGTGGGTGAATTGAGGAAACAGCCGGGGAAATGGGGCAAAACGATTATAGTGGGTCTATGGGGGAAAGTTCGAGGTGGGCACCGAAGATAGTCACACACCACACTTACAATCAATCAGTCCGGTGTGTGGGGGTGTTTTACAGATCGTCATGCAATGTGATGTTCCAATTTAAATCTTCATATCCTTTAAATGGGAAAGTTTCATTGAATCTGATTGTACGCACACCTTCATACAATCTGATTGTACGCACACCTTCATACAATCTGATTCTACGCACCTCTATGCAATTTCATTCTAAATGTCTTTGCAATCTGCTCCAATCAATCGATTCTGATTGTTCAAGACTTGTGCAGTCCTTATACAACGGATTCTGAAAATCTTACCATATTTGTGTAATATGCGTGCCCTGTGGTGTCCGCAAGGGATAGCAGTCAAGTTCTATTACACATTTAATATTTGTATTGTTACCAGCTTGCAGTCCAGTTGTTTAAAACTTAATACACGTTGGTGTTAATGAAGCGCCATGTCTGGACACTTTGTTTTAGCCTATTCCTAGTTTTATAAAAGATGTCTGAACTGTTGTTTTATTGTTATATTTAAACCTATTTTACCTATGAAGTATCATAGGTAAGGAAGTAGGAATATTCATACCTCCAGTTGTACCCGCGTTCTAATTGTCTGCAGACTGCCCCAATTATCTATGCATGCGTGCCAACGCTAAATGTAGGAGGGACCATCTCCTGCCAGGTTGTACAAGCTATCAGACATATTGCTAGCTCACGTTTTTTTTGCACAAAGGGAGGTAAGAATTTCAGCTTCCACTCCCAAGCAGGTTTTTAAAAAATCTATTAAGTTCCCCTTACAGTTACTATACAAAATTGAACTGGGGACTTATATTAAAGAGACCAACAGTTTCCAGTTGCATTATATAATTTCCACCACATTCGTATGTGGTAGGCAGGTATCACCAGCATCGAGGCAAAATGTCCTGCCAGCTATTTAAAAAAAAAAGTTATTCTTGATATTGGTCTGGAAGGTCAGGAAACCTAGAGAAATAACATTGTGGTGCTTTACCCAGAATTAGGTCAGCTGGTGTGGTCATTAAACAATAAAACAGTTCTATATTGTTTAGCATTGTCATCCTAAAAACGGAAGGATTAATTAATCTGCTTTTGATCTGTTCGGAGATTCCGTTGTTATTGATTGTTGGGGATTCTGGGAGCGGATGGTGGGTCCTTTCCTGCTGCAGACAGAGGCCTGTCAGATGGCGTTGGGGATTATAGCAAAGCAGCAGGGTGTGGGGGATGGTGGGGGGTTATAATAAAATCCTGTAAGCTGATAGGCATTCCAAATGTTTATATTCTATAAATCCATATAATCACAGAAAATAAAATGTCCATGTTGTATAATTAATTGTTGTTAGGGGAGGGTTATGGCAAAGTTTTGTTTATAGTGTTAATATATTTGTGGACAATACAGTCTTGCACAAAGGGAGAACTCCCTTTTGTTCTTGAAAGGTTTGCATTTAGTTTTTGTGTCCATTAACCCCTAAGACCCTAATAAGATTATGCAGCTTAACAAGTTAAGACTACATTTATTTTTTCTATTGCTAGCCTTTAAAAGGGAACTAAAGTCACCAGACAACATTGTTCCAATAGACAGAGCTCATTCACACAGCTCTCATAATTACCTGTTAGCTTGGCAGAACTTCCACCAAAACAAAGGGCAAACACTTCACAGGAAGCTGCAGCCTTGCCATTGAAGCTTACAGCCAATCATATTACAGCACGGAGACCCATCTGATAAGCTGGCATCCACTAGGCAGACATTAAATAGATTTGAGAGATCTATTTAATGTCTAAAGACCACATTTTTCAAGCAGTGGTTTTTATCTTGAGATGCTCCTATTTGACCCATTCATTTGTGATCTCAAATTGATTGTATGAAAGGAACGGTTCTAGATAGATTGGACATTAGTCTTATGAGAGATTGGACATCTGTCTAATACTTATGTAGTGTATGGGGACCTTTAGCCTGTGAGCTTTTCTGCCTTTCTCTGCAATGGCCTTGTGAAAGTTTTTTTCCTGTCTTTGCAATGTCATTATCTCTGTGTAGGAGCCACTGTAAGGTATTTTAAATGGTAGTCTTTATTCCATTCGTTGTAAATTAATGTTTTTATCCTGTAGACCTTGTGTAGTGCACAAAATATTCTCCCATTTCTGTATAGAATTAGATCTCTGGCAGCGCAGGGTTGGCATTTTTCAAATAACAGAAGTTTCATCCCTATGAGCTTGTTGGGAATCCGACAACTCCCAGTGTGTCGAAGACACTAGAACATTGGATTATGAAAGAGCAGTAGCTCAGTTGATGTCTCTTTTGCTGTCAGTGCTTCCTTTCTGTCCCACTCCAGATTTTATCCTCCTCCTGGCTTGGGACTATCCGCATTCAGCCTTACTGGGGCGTGTTGGACTTAGATTAGGGTTCTGACAGAAAGTTCTAACTGCAATTTGCAAAAATCCAAACCAAAGTTGTCTTATTGTTGGTGGAGATTTTAGTTTTCCTAAACCAAAAAATGGATTACTCATAAATAGTCTTGGATCTGGATTAATTATTCTGTCTCTTGCTGGGCATACAGTGCATATGTGATTCTGGGCTGTTACTTATGGAAGGTCAAACTGGACCTTATCTAGTCTTAGGGATCAAAGGGGGAATTGGACTGCTCAGCTGCTGATCTGATTATTAACAAATGCGTTTCTTCATTTGCCTTATTGATTACAAATGATTTAAAGTGCCCATAAACTCCTTAGACATTAGACAGATTATTGTCCGTCTATTCTATCTATAGGTGCCCATACATTAGTATTTACCAATCTGTGACATTTAAGGGGCCAGGCATGAAAGGAAAGGCAGTTTCTGAAATATTGATTGAATGTTATGGATCAGTCAGTAATATTAATCTATGGGCACCATAAGAACCACCCTAACCCTTCTTTTATTCAGTCAGTTAGATCACAAAATGAATGGGCCAGATAGAATTATCTCAAGAAAAAAATGCTGCTTCTAAAATGCGGTCTTTGGAGGTTGGAAGATATCTCTAATATATCTAATGTCTGCCTAGTGTATGGCCAGCTTAGATTTTTTTTTTAACCTATGCTGGTTTGGTGGAAATAATGAAACTGCCGGATAATCCGGACTTTTGTGTAGTCAATTTAACAATGGCTTGATATGGAAAACGCGATTTCGTTTTGCTGGGTACACGCGTGGGATCCGGTCGTCCTGGACGAAAGAAGACTGTTGTGGCACATCAACTGTGGTGTGGTCATAGGGGACTGCAGAATCGGACATTGTTTTTCCGACCCTTTCATTGCCCTTTCATTTGATTCGGTTAGAACAGTTGGTCGCCTGATGGCCAGGAAACCATCCAATTTGACATGATACACTGAAATGACGGTTGGGCAGATATTATAGGATGGTGTGTACCCAGCTTTAATGCCATATTGTAAGATGAGAAATCAGAAGTTCCCAATCTATTGGTGGATTTTTATATTTCTTTTTTTTCCCCTAGAGAGCCGTGTTGCAATGGACTGGCGCCAGATGAGGAAGGATTCAGCAAGTTTTACAGCTGCTAAGGATTCGCAATCTCCAGACACTGCAACCCAGCGCATAGTCCAGGATGATCCTTTGATTGTGTTTCATTACATTCTGGGCCCTTTACCTTTCTAGCAACCAGGAAGGAAAATATCAGGGGTGAACCTAATTTAAAAAAGGTCCTTGTAGATTTGTTATATTATTGACTAGCTTGCAGATTTAAGTCTTGAAATGGCAGCTTTCATCAGTGTACATTGGCTTCTATGACAGTGTGTTCCATACTTACTGTTCTGGGTGCAATAACCCTTTTGGGGTGAGTTGTTGAATGGGATATATCAATCTGAAAGTGATACAGTGTCTCCCCACTTTAACCATGATATTTTATTGAAGTGATAAATGTCATAGGTTCCCTGCAGTCATGGGAACACTTGGGCTGTTTCCGTATATATTTATTATGTATCTAAACGGTAACTTAAGTTCTCCATTTAGGCAAAGTATGCTGAAACATTATATACTTTAACTGCCTTAATCTAAATTCTGACTAAAAAATATCTGTGGGAAATAAAGAATTTCACTATAGGAGACCCTGCAGTTACTCTTCTTCCCCTGTTCTTAACTCAGGGACATGCTTATTGGACAGCTTCACTCGCGCTCCCTGGGTCAAACGAGCATGTTCGAGCTAGGGTAAGGATTAGGGGTTATGGACTTGAAGGCTTAATTTATACATGTTTTTTCTTTAAAGGGCAACTGTGGTCTCAAAACAAGTGAGGGTTAAATGAAAGCCTGCAGTATACACCGAGCCAACAATCACATCTCTGGCTTCACCCTGTGAAAAAAGATATAGAGGTGAATGTTCAAACTTCCTGCTTCCAGTAGGTTGAGTGACATCCTGACCTCTGCCAGCACTTTTCCCCCGGAGGGGAAACATGGGCAGTAAAGACTTATTGCTGGGGAAATCGGAAAGTACCTGAAAAAAAAAATTGACAGTTGAGAAGTGGAGCCTATTAATGCAGGCAGGCTGGTCACAGGCTAAAAAAAGAAAGCGTTCAACCAGGAAGTAATAATTGCGGAACTTTGCAGCAATAACTTCTCACAAATTTTATCTAGAGAGTGATTTAGGTTTATTTTGAGGTATAATGGAAAGCTTTTTATTCATTCTTACTAGTTTGGAAGAATTTGAGACCACAGTTACCCTTTAATTAGAAAATATCCAAGAAAGGCACCAATGAATCCGTTTTTGGGCTAGATGTCAGAAAAGTGTGTTCTAGGCTGAGTTTCTCTTTAAAATATTCTTATTAAACTTAATGGAATTGAAATACAAGTCACACATATTGCTTTGAGCCTTCCAATGTATATTGTTTTTGATGTGTTTCATCTTCTGTAAGGAAGCTTCTATTCTAGTTAATAAATGGCAAATAAAGGAGTTCTCCTAAAGGAGAACTAAACCCAGGTTTTTCCATCCAGCTAGGCCACATATCACGCTTTTTTTGGTTTGCGCATGCTTTTCCCCCCGATCATTATAATTGCGGCAACGTACGATTGCATGCGATTCCGCATGCATTTGCGTTCCGCATTTTTATCGCATTTGCATGCGTTTTTCAATATCTAATGAAAAACGATATGAAAACGCATGTGCAGTGTGGCCGTGCCCTAAAACACCAATAAAGTAAAATTCCACTACAGTAAATTGCATTAACGTAAATGTAACCCCTTGGATGAAATAACTGTGCAGTGACAGGACACCACCCTTACCACAGTCACATGCACCCTTGCCTAATCTGCCCTGTAAAAGGATTGGCTGGAAGCTACTAGTGGGTGTGACCAACAGTAACAAGTTCTACAGGTCTTAGAGACTGAGCATGTAAAAAACATAATGGTCAGTGACCACACTGGAATGCTGGGAAACCCCATGTTAGGTACATTTCTCAACAACAATTCAAAATGCTTTTGGTTCTCTTTCTGGCTTGCACTCAGAAACTCAAGCAGCTGAACCAGTATCCAGACTTCAACAATTATCTGATCTTCGTGCTGACGAGGCTCAAGTTGAAGGGTGAGAAATGGGCCCATTGCCAATGTAACTGTTAAAGTAGCCAGTCAAATGGTATGGACACATTAACTTAACAAGTGGTCATCTTAGTCATTGGCTGTTTATTCTCATATGACATTGGGTTAATGCCGCCGCGGGTCGTGTGTACAGTGACCGTACAGTGCTCTAACACTCCCTAATCAACCTAGGATCAGCCATTGTTTGCATAAGCTGTACCAGGGCTGGGCAAATCCATGAGCTGGTAACTGATGCACTCAGTTCCTAGACACAAGAAAATAGTGGTCCAAAAATGACTTTAGGTAAATGATAGGAATTGCTCTCCTGAGAGTTTTTGCAGTTTATTTCCATTTTGTTTATCATTTTTTGTGTGTGTGTGATATGGCAGAGCATCACCAGGTCCCCTGCACTTCCTGCTCTGAAACCTGTCAGTCAATCTGCCCTGTCTCTCTCCTTTGCAGCCCATTCCCTTGGCCCATTCCTTTACAGCCCCATGTGGCCCCGCCTGCTCGTGGGTACCTAAGCCCCGCCCGCTCACGGGTGCTGTGGAAACTGTAGGTAGGAAACTGGCCTTTCATTTAAACTCAACTTGATTGGAGACCACAGTTCCCCTTAAGTTTCCAACTACTGGTCCTAGTCTAGGAGGAAGTCTTTGCACATTTCCCCATTAAATAAAGGCAGGAGCAGATTGACAACTGAAGTAATTCTAATAAATAAACCAATAATGAACGAACATTACAGTAGACCATTTTGTTGGGAACACATTTTATTATGCCGATACATATATGTAAACACTAGCTGTTAGAGCTGTACATATTAGAAGGAATTTGCATGCCTGGTGGGGGAGTATATTTGCTTGTGTTACTGAACATGGTTTGGACCTTGTATTTGTGGCTGAATGTCTTTCTTTCAGATGAGCCCACACGCTCTCTCAGTGGATTAATCCTGAAGAATAACGTGAAGCCCATTACCAGAGCTTCCACCAGCCCGTGTCGGACTTTATAAAGCAGGAGTGCCTAAACAGTATAGGAGAATCCTCTTCCCTATCCGGGCAACGATCGGGTGAGATATCCCCATTTCTTTCATTGCATAAGATTGGAGATAAAGGGATTCTATACAAGGTAACAGTGACACCCTGGAAATGAGTTACATGTGATTTTCCGGATTTGCCATGTGGTTACAGTATTCATATGTCTGATCCAAGGGTGAATGTAATGCACGAGGGACCAGCTAGATCAATATTCTGTCTCTCTAATACTAGGACTTTCTTTACAAACTCAGTTTGGCTTTGGTTTATGTCCTTTGAAGCCCCATTACTGTGCCTTTAATGACATAAAAAAGTTTGTTGACGCAGTCAATGCATGTGACCCTTGATTCCATTGTCACCCACAATGACAATTATACTTGCCTTCCCTGCTCTCCTCTTGTCCCTATATAATTACCCAGAGTGAGGACTTCACCCCATATCTGAGCACATAGGGTAAAGACTCCATTCATTGAATTCCGATATTAAAAAGTTTGACGTTGCTGTAGAGCTGCAGTAAAAAGACTAAAAACGTTTTCCCTCGGTCTGTGCATCGAAAGGAAGGTTTATTCTTTCCAAACGTACTGAGGGTATCGCTCACTGTGTGTAGAACATTCTGTTATCAACCATAGGCACCATTGCTCTGGGATCTCTAGGATGTGCTTTACATGAGGTGAGCAATATGATGGCAGATCCTCCAATGTGGAGAGAAAGGGTTTTCTATTTTATTGCTAATAAAAAATGGAAATTTTTAGAGCTGTTTACCTTTTGTTTGTGAATTCCAGCTTGTAATAAACAGAAAAGCGTGTCCCTCCCCCCCTCCTTCATCCCTCAAATCAAAAGTATATATAGGAAAATCACCCCCAAACCACAATTAGTTAGAGGCTGGGAGATATAAGACTAACCTGTAATACACCCAAAGGTCTTCTCTCATCAAATCGGACATAACGCATAATGGGACATGTCAAAAAGCCCGTCTGATTGTGGGGTCCTCTGTTGACAGTCCTTCCTCCTAGCTTACCAGTTGAAACTGCCGTGTGATTGGTCAGGAGGAAGAAGCTGACAGTGTGTACCCAGCTTTAGGGCGAGGCCACACTATACCGGATGTGTCTGCTGCTCTGCAATCCGTGGAAAAAAACACATGAACTCGATACGATAAGCGGACCAATTGGCCAACACTAGTAAGTGGTTTTTAATGTGGATTTAAATGTGTGGTTTGGCCTAGCCCTCAAAAGGTAGCCTCATCTCCAAGCTCTTTATAATCTCGCACATGTTTAGAGGCAGCTAGGGAAATACATCCATAGTGGACAGCTGCTAACTTGGAAAACCAGTAAACGAAAGAGGACATCGGGCAGATTTCAGGGTTAGTCTTACATTCTTAGATTTCTCAACTATTACAGGTTTGGGGGGTGCTTTACCATTTTAGTGGTGGACTTGCCTTTAAGAAAACATTAATGTAATATTAAGTAGAGTGTATTTGCCTCACTTTGAACAATTCCTCTAGTTTTTACTGGCCATGTCTGTTTTCCAGGATCCTCATTACCACCATTGCTTCCAAGGGAGAGCTACAAATGTGGCCGGATCTGCTTCCCCAGCTGTGCAACTTGCTCAATTCTGAGGGCTACAACACGTGCGAGGTACAGGACAATGGCTGATCTCCTGACACACAGAGGCAGGTTTAATCACTGTTGTGCCCTTGTGTCCAGAGAAATGGCAAATATCTTTCCCAAATAGCACTTTACTTCTTGGGTTATTCTATAGGATAGATCCCAGGTGTGAAAGATTCTTTTTATAAGAACAAACCTTTACATTGAGCTAAACAAAGACTTCAGGCTATTACGTTTATAATGTAATCTATAATATCTGTCTGTTCAGCACAAGGTGGAGCACTGTCACAAAGGATGACTCCAAAGCTGTTTTTGAAACAGGAGGACAGGATTAGGCCCACACACAGATGGAGCTATAGTCGCTTGCTACATACTGACAATTGAGGCCGTGTTTCTTGTGTAATCAAAATCTAAAGCAAATAAAGTTTTGTTTAATTCCAGGATTTTTTTTTCAGCACTAAGGGCTAGGTCCCACCATGTGCTTTGTGGTGTTAGTTTAGAGTGCGTTTTGCCCACGTTTGGTCCATTTGCGGGGTAAAGAACACGCGGTTTTCTATGTGCTTGTCCGTGTTTCTGGTCCGTTTGCATTGGTGTACATTTTGTGGAAAATAGCAGAAATGCTGGAAAAAACATGAAATAATCCGGTTGTCCCCTTGTTTTTTGCGTTTCATAGACTATTATAAATCGGCAGGTAAAAAACGGACCAAATAGATTTGGATTGCAAGTTATACGGTGGGAACGGATTCGTCCGGTTTCCATTATATTTTAAATTACTTTGCAATTGGAAGACGCAGCGCTCATAGTGGGACCTCCCCCTGATACCCCGTATTGTGTGGGCGCTGCTGTTGAATGTTTTGTGCATATTTCAGTTCTGCGTCACTTTGTTTCCCTTTGTGTTGCAGGGAGCATTCGGGGCTCTGCAGAAAATCTGCGAAGATTCCTCAGAACTTTGGACAGTGACGCTCTCCATAGGCCTTAATATCATGATCCCAAAGTTCCTGCAGGTCTTTAAAACATGCAGTCCCAAAATAGGTAACCGTCTCGCTGGTGTCCCAACGCATCCCCCAGGATTCACCCCCCTGTTCCTCCTGTAATGTCCCTCCTTTCCTCTAGGTCTCACGCTATCGCATGTGTCAATCAGTTTATCACCGACCGAGCGACGGCCCTCATGGATAACATAGACACTTTCATTGAGGAAGTGGCCATCCAGTAGGACAAGGAGGCCACACATGTGATTACGATTTCATGTGCCCTGGCAGTTTGTCTGCATCGTTGCTGGTTGTTTGAGCTCACGTGTCTTGCGGATTTGTCGGGTATACGACAATGTGTGTGGCTCTCCTTCAGCTTGTGAGGGGAAGTTTAAAAGGTATTGTTAAAGTTATAATATATCAATGTTATCATTGATAGAAACTGTATTGGCTACATACATTATGCAATGACTGGTAGACGTGCCATGAATATGAGATGTATATGTAACATGGACTCTGGGATCTCTAGTCACAATTGATAACATGTTTCTTGTTAAAGTTGGTAAGGTAACAAATGGCCATATAAGGTTACATGTCTAAAGTAAAAAGGGACGGAAAGTCCTTTTCTATAGGATGGGCTTGTGACGTATGGTCAAGATTGGTATAAGAAAGTGGTCTGTGCAAGCTATCTTGGTTACTCACTATGCATTTGAGTGAACAGCACATGTGTTCATTGCAATAAATCTCTCTACTATCGACTTTCAAGACTGGTGTGGCTCTACTTAATTCCCTAAGAGTTTGTCCACCCCTACAAAAACCTTTGATACAATGCTGTGAGGTTCTACATTTCTAAGGTACTGGGAAACCTACTTACCAGCCCTTGTTCCCTCTGTGCTCTTCTGCTTAGTTCTGTGCTTTTTGTGCACGGCGCCTGTGATTGGCCGAGACATCATGTTGGGGGTGGACATGCCCTTAATCTGCCTTGTAGTTGCTGTAACTCCTTTTATATCGTATGTTCATCTACCCAATGGCTTTATTGGATTCTACAGAGATGATGAAGTGATACACACCCGATAGAGAATGGGGTCTTTGTATTCATACTGTCTGATCTGTTGTTTCTCTGGATGGAAACATTGGATTCATTGTTATTTTACATCATCGCCCTTGTTTGTCATTTTATGAGATACATCCATCTAGTCCAACCTTTACCCTAACCAAATGCTGCCTAACAGTTACATAGTAACATAGTATTGGAGGTTGTATAAAGACAACGTCCATCTAGTCCAACCTTTATACCTACCCATAAGTCTGTCTAACAGGTACATAGTAACATAGTATTGGAGGTTGTATAAAGACATACGTCCATCTAGTCCAACCTTTAACCCTACCCATAATGTCTGTCTAACAGTACATAGTAACATAGTATTGGAGGTTGTATAAAGACATACGTCATCTAGTCCAACCTTTATACCCTACCCATAATGTCTGTATAACAGTTAATAGTAACATAGTATTGGAGGTTGTATAAAGACATACGTCCATCTAGTCCAACCTTTATACCCTACCATAATGTCTGTATAACAGGTACATAGTAACATAGTATTGGAGGTTGTATAAAGACATACGTCCATCTAGTCCAACCTTTATACCCTACCCATAATGTCTGTATAACACGTTACATAGTAACATAGTATTGGAGGTTGTATAAAGACATACGTCCATCTAGTCCAACCTTTATACCCTACCCATAATTTTTGTAACATAGTATTGGAGGGTTTTGTTTGTCTTATCAGCCCTAAAAATGCCCTCCTTCTTTAAATGGAAAGGATCTCTGAATCAGCCCTACTATATTAATACCAGTAATTTTGTTATTGGTGGAATAAGTTACTATGTGCTATATTATATTGTGTTAAATGCTGAGGTAAGGGTTACTCGGAGAGGTAAGGTATCCCCAATGGAATGGGTGTTGACATTTGACACTTTCTGCTGTGAGTGAGCAGTGTCATATTCTGCATTTCTGCTCCTTTTTTGCAGCATCTTTTGCTTGGCTGTAGATGAGGATCCTGAAGTTCGTAAGAATGGTGCAGGGCGCTGGTTATGTTGTTAGAAGTGCGGATAGACCGTCTGCTTCCACACATGACAGCATCATACAGGTACACTATTCCCTTTTTCTCTACTTTAATTCTCTAGGTATTGTAGTTATCCAGCATCATCCATAGTTTGAGAGTATTCATGCTTTACACCCCAACTCCCTTCATTTCTGGGTGAAAACTAAAGGCTCGCGCACACGCTAGATTTTCGAGCGAGGCACACCCCTGACGGCAGAGCCTTAAGACTCCCCCCAACACCTGAAGGGACACGTGTTAGACATCCTGGATCTACAGATAATAAACTGCTGATTTTTATCTGTGTCTATTTCCCAGTACATGCTGCAAAGAACACAAGACAATGATGAAAATGTTGCGTTAGAAGCTTGTGGTTCTGGCTACGTTAGCCGATCAGCCCATATGTAAGGATGCCTTAGCGCAACACTTACTGCAGTAAGTATCCGACACAGGTGGTATTTCCCTGTCCTGCAATATAGGTTTGGGCCTAGGCACTCCTATGGCAGCGTGCCACTGAAGTTGAAGGTGCAGCTTCAGTCAGTCCTCTACCTCAAGAACGCTATGTCTCCATCATGTAACTCTCACAATAACCCCCTCCACCATAAATAGACCTAGTGATCAGACAGCCCCTCCCTCTTCACTTAGGAGGAGTGGTTAGTGCAGAATCTGGGGAAAAACACAACTTTTATAGACATATAAAACTTTTTTTAACCAGTGTCCGTCTTGAGTAATGTCCAAAGTTCATAAAAATAGTGATTGATTTTGTGTGATTTTAATAGAATTTTATTGGATACCTGGATATATGTGCACTCTCCATTGTTTATTTCTCAGTACAATATGCATTGGAAATGGCTTCATCCACAAAGAACTCTTTCCAAGGAAATGTTTCTGAATTTTTTTCACTTTTTTATGAACTTTGGACATTAACACTGGTTAAAAAAGAAGTTTATATGTCTATAAAAATGTGTGTTTTGCGCCAGATGCTGCACAACCACTCCCCCTAAGTGAAGAGGGAGGGGCTGTCTGATCACTAGGTCTATTTATGGTGGAGGGGGTTATTGTGAGAGTTAACCTGATGGGAGACATAGCGTTCTTCGAAACGTTGTTTGTTTGTGCGATATAAGAAACAGATTATTCTGAGGAACAGTGTGCACTTCCACATCATTGCTTGTGCTATTTCCCCTGTCCTGCAGAGCTTACACTTAATATACAGAGGGACACAGATACGATACAGGGAGAGGGAACAATTGGGAGAAGGGAATCCTGTCTGCAGAGCTTACACTGAATAAACAGAGGGACACAGATACAATACAGGGAGAGGGAACCATTGGGAGAAGGGAATCCTGTCCTGCAGAGCTTACACTCTAATATACAGAGGGACACAGATACAATACAGGGAGAGGGAACCATTGTGAGAAGGTAATCCTGTCCTGCAGAGCTTACACTCTAATATACAGAGGGACACAGATACAATAAAGGGGAACCATTGGGAGAAGGGAATCCTGTCCTGCAGAGCTTACACTGTAATATACAGAGGGACACAGATACAATACAGGGAGAGGGAACCATTGGGAGAAGGGAATCCTGTCGGCAGAGCTTACACTTTAATAACAGAGGGACACAGATACAATACAGGGAGAGGAACCATTGGGTGAAGGAATCCGTCCTGCAGAGCTTACACTCTAATTACAGAGGGACACAGATACATATAAGGAGAGGGGACCATTGGGAGAAGGGAATCCTGTCCTGCAGAGCTTACACTTTAATATACAGAGGGACACAGATACAATACAGGGAGAGGGAACCATTGGGTGAAGGGAATCCTGTCCTGCAGAGCGTACACTCTAATATACAGAGGGACACAGATACAATACAGGGAGAGGGGACCGTTGGGAGAAGGGAATCCTGTCCTGCAGAGCTTGCACTCTAATATACAGAGGGACACAGATACAATACAGGGAGAGGGAACCATTGGGAAAAGGGAATCCTGTCCCGCAGAGCTTACACTCTAATATACAGAGGGATACAGAACAGGGAGGGGGAATCATTGCGAGAAGGGAATCCTGTCCTGCAGAGCTTACACTCTATATGCAGAGGGACACAGATACAATACAGGGAGAGGGAACCATGGGAGAAGGGAATCCTGTAACCACATGACGCTGCCCATTCCACGGAAGCGTAGTAGCGGGCGAGCGACCGGGCATGGGCGCGACGGGTGGCCACGACAACACTAAGCCCAGGACGAAATGGACGGCCGCCGCCTCCCTCGGCGCACCCTAGCTAAATGGGGCTGGAACTCCATTTACCCGCCGTACACAGTTAATAAAATATCGGGTACAGAGCACTCCGAAAGAGCACAAGCAGCAAGCTTCAGCCCGCCCCCTTTCAGTGGCGCAACCCTCCCCCGAAACCCTACTTTCATCCCTTCCCAACAATAACCCCCCTTTGTGCCTGGCTAACTCTCTACGTCCTCCCGTAGTGAAGCACAGACCAGTAACCCAACCCAACTGGAAAACAAACAATACTAGGATAAGGGGGAGTCGGGAAAGCATCAGTGTACTATCAGACACCTCCCTCCCCCCACAATGGGTTAATAGGAGTGGCAATGAGGGGGAAGATTCGTGGCCCTAGACACTTCCCTAACACCCTTCTAAATTGGATGAAAGGGGCGAAGAACATCTCCCAGGCCCCCATGGACAAAAGAACCTAGAGAGGGGAAAGAAAAAAAGGGAAATAAGTGAAAGTTCCATAAAAACTACACTCTGATTCCCTACCTAACAATATACATATATAGATTTTTAAGCAGTTTTCACTGGTCTAGTCAATCCCATCCTTCCACAGGTCCTGTGGCGATGGCAGAGGTGGTGGACTTGACACCTGGTGATCTACTGCAAACCCAGGGTGAGAACTTATGGTCCACATAACAATGTTGCAAGTAGGAAAAGATAGATACTGAAATAGCCACTGTGGCAGTGACCAGGTCGTTTTTAATCTTGCAACACTGAATTAGGGAGGCCACAAAAAACATTAAAGGGCACTGTGGTCTCAAACAAGTTAGGTGTTATTAGTATTTCCTTTATAATGAGCCGACAATGACATCTCTGGCTTCACCCTTGTGAGAAATGATATTGGGTGATGTTCAAACTTGGTAGGGTTGAGAGTCACCTACCTCTGCCCACCCCTCCGCCCAGGGGGAGACATGCCATAAAGACTTAATGCTGGGGAAATCAGGAAGTACCTGGGGGAAAATGACTGTTGAGAAGGGGAGCCCATTAATGCAGCATGCTGGTCACATGGCAAAAATCAAACAGGAAGTCTTCAAGCAGGAGTAATATTGCTGAATCTTCCAGCAACTTCCACACTTGACTATATATTTCGGTTTTATTTTGAAGGTAATTAAAGGTTATGTCCACCCTAAAATGAAATTTTTATACGATCCCCCCTGGGCTCCCAGCCCCAACCGCTATATTTTTTTTTTTGAAAGCCCCCCAAACTCTACTACCTCCCTCTTCCTCCGCCGCGCTCCCGGCCCTCTCTTGCAAGGAAATGCAAGCAGAGGGGGCGGACCGGCAGCCGCGTTGTGATTGGGCTGAGCGGCAGCCAATCACAGACGCGGCTGCGGCAGCTCACTTCGCCGGAGAAAGAGGAGAGGTAAGTAGAGTTTGGGAGCTTTCTAAAAATAAAAATATGCGGTTGGGGCTGGGAGACATGGGGGAATACTGCACTGAAGGGTTTATGGTAGGGGGAGGGATAGTAAACGGGAGGGAGAGGGAGGGGAGAAGGGCTGCAGTACGCATGGCCAAAATCTACCTGAGGCCAGCTACCAGGCAGTGTCCTATATGGACTTCTGCTAGCCTCCTGGTGGGCAGTTTTTGGGACTTGGGGGGGGACTACAGAAACCCTAAGTGGACGAATGATGGTGAGGATTAAACTACACTACATGGTGGGGCCAGTATTGGGGGAATTATAGTTTTGGGTGGAACATGCCCTTTAAAGGCTTTTTATATCATCCTACTGGTTGTGGGAGAATTCGAGACCACAGTTACCCTTAAAAAAAATAATTTAGTTCCTTATTTTAAAATCAAATTCCTCATTACCCACCAACCCCACTAGATTCCTGTGACTTGTGTCTCACCTCCCATGCGGTTATTACTGCGGCTCCCTTTATACTCCATAGAATGCGGCGAGACTCTTTAGCAGTGGAGGGAACTGCTCTGAGAACTGGTTCCAATTCTCCTCCCCAACTTGCTCCTTAAACCCATGCAAAATCTGGAATAAAATTTAAAAAATTCTTTAAAGACAGCGGTGTAATATTACAAGACAAGGGAGCTATCGAAGGTAGAAGATTTCATTTAAATGGCATGAGTAATGTGTACGGCCAATTAATATGCCATACCTATAGATTAGTAAATTAACTTTGAAGCTTATAATATATAAATAAAAAAATCCTTGCCTTATAAGTCAATCCTAAAAGAAATACAATGGGTGAAATAAGCAAAAATCCTCCCACTTCTTACCCCGGAGGACAAAAGGCAGCCTGATTGGAGAGCTCCTCCCTTCAAAGTGAAGTCCACTGAGCATGGTCCAGAGACAGTGGCGAAAAAATAGGAGGAGCAGAGTTTAGATGTTACAGGAGCTAAATTGTACACTAATGTATTGCAGTTTCGGAACTCGCTTTTTAATTCTACAGTTTTCTGGGCTCAAATTATGACCAAATCAACATGTACAGAGAGCAACACAGAAAACCCCACTTCCTTTGTTGCAGCCATGGGGTTAGCACATGTTAAAATTGTTTTTGCATCAGCATCGGAAATTGTCAGGTTTCAAGATCCATTGATGTACTCGGGATTTAGACAAAAATGGAGGGAGACACTAAATACCACGTCTTAAAAACATACAAATGAGAAGAGGAAATCTGAGTCTGGATACAAGCCAATACCTTCACATCGAACCCCCTTCAATATTTACCTTAAAAACATGTCCCTCAGATCCGTCTGGGATTCATCCACGACCGCCACAGCTCACACAAAAAAATAAAATCCTAAAGAAGAGAAAGGCAAAGATCCAATTACATGGTGTGTGAGAGTCACAGACCGAGATACAAATTGGGTTTAGGGGGAGACCGTTTCCACTTGGATTAGCTAGGGTAGCTAAACTGGTAGGAAAATGTAATTGCCCTTTACTGTAAATTATATTTCCTCCAAACCCCCACTGTACCATTTGTTTGGTTGATCTGTCCTCTATTCTTATAGAGTTCGATGAAAGCATTTACATTTCAGTTGTCAATCAAGTGCCTATTCTTAAACGCTTCTGCGGTATGAAGTTAGTTGTGACAGATGGTATGTGTGAATGCCTTGTGGAAACCCCTACCTACAGGCGGGCTCATAGTATTACTGACCTGCACAGAGATTCATGCCTTATAAGTAGGCGTTGTTAAGGGGAGGGGCCTACATCTAGATACAGTCTAAGCACACACAAGTAGTTGTGGAACAGTTAATACAGGATTTAATATTTCACATAGGAGACATGGACAGAGCATCAAGACCTGCACTGCATTAAACCTACACCACCAATGTTGGGAGTGCAGCTAACATTTTCTCACACTCAACAGCTAACACAGGGCCAGATAATTCACCACCCTGGCACTGTCTCCACAGTTTTTACCATTAACTCCATATAGACCAGTGTCTAACATTGCCCAATTAAAAACATTAAAAAAGGCTTACACGGTTTTTCTATATATCACCCCAGTGCCTAATTACATTACTTATAAGGATAGGCTGGTAAGTTCTAGACATGTTCCGTACAGTGAAGCCATTACCTACCTGTACAACTCCTCCAGGATTCGCGCCAATCATTATACAGATCCCCCTAAGGCGGAGTCTTCTCTTCGTTGTCCCTATTTACGAAGTGAAGTACACCTATCAAGGGAATTAAAAACATACTGTATTTGTCCATTAAGGTCCCATACGCCTTGAACATTATAACCATTAATGTAAAATCACTTACCAGGTCTAATAAATTGCTGTACGCATAGGGGGCCACTTCTTGGGCAAACACAACCCAGACGTCCAGTAGTAATGGCTAAAAATAAAAAAATTCAGTATTGTTTCCTTAAAACAAACCAGGCTGTACGTCTCTTTTATGGGTAATCCCACTTTATTTTGCAAAAACAAGCTAATCACTATGTTTCCCAGAAGCCTTTGGGACAGCTTCCCTACATCACTCCTGGTCCATTTCAAATAAGTAACCTAGAGACGCTGTGTATGGTACATTCAAATTCCCGTCAAAACCCTTAGTCCACAACCAAAAAATCTGACACCTTCGCTAGAACACAAATAGAATGTTGCTGAACTTGTTAACATTAAAGGATATCTATACTCTAAAATACTTTAAAAATGGAAGTACCTGGGTCAGGGAGGTCGGGTTGAATTCATACCTCCCAATAGCTTTGTTTGAGAGCTACAGCACCAGCAGTTTTCTATTGGTCAGGTTACCCCTGATTATTCCTGTATAAAAGAATAGTTGCTGAAGCCAGGAGGAAGACTGGTAGAATTCATTTCATTGGGCTGGTGTCCTCACAGAAACAATATTGGGGGTAGATTACCATCCTAATCCCGTCCAAGTACTTTCAGTTTAACTGTTTTTTTAAAATAAGCTTACACCCTATAGTTCTCCTTTAACCTAACTGTGGTCTCTAGCCTAAAGTGTGCGGTACCGTCCCGCTGCACTGCGATTGTGTGTATGTTTGGCAATCGATTGCATCGATTCGACAAAATTGGTGATAGCATGCTCTCAGAAGACATCCCACTACGGGAACGGTCCACCCACAATCATGCGGCTCTGCGACTCAACGCACTAAAGGATTGTGACGTTCTTGCATATAAGGGTAAGTGTGGCCTGGCCCTGAATCGTATATAGAAGGGTTATCCATGAAGGTTCAGAATTGCCTTACCGTGTTTTCTAGAAGGGTCTTCGGAGTGTGTGGACGGTTATAATCTCACAAGGTATTATACCAAGAACAAGGGCTGCACTCCGAACCTAAGAGAGAATCAAATGTAAGGAGCAAGAACAAACAAGGTAAAATACTCCCTGGGTTGTATTTTATGCAGGTAGAACATGCATGCCCAACCTACATATATAAAAACTAAAACTACCACGCATTTCCTGGTTGCAGAATGCTGGAAAGTAGAGTTTCAGAAATCTAATAGGATGCATGTGGTGGACATCCCGTGGTGCGATACGAGCATGTTCTATCCTTTCCCCACTGTACTGCTCACATTTAACAGGGGTTTCCATTACTCACCCTTTGCATCACAATCTCTCCAATGGCCCATGTGCCGTTGTTACAAACGGAGATGAATTCGTGGATTAAGTTGGTGCCAAGGATGGCATGAACTCCGCAGAAAAGAGAACGGGTTAACATGGAAAGAAGGCTCTACATAATAACTGGGAAAGACAGGAGGCTATTAATGCAGGTGGAGCCTGGTCACATGGCTACAAGCTGGTGAAAGCAGGAAGTGTTTAGGAAGTCTATCGCTAAAGCTTCCAAGGATGAACTTCTCACAATTTGATCTAGGGTTTATTCAACAAGGTAAGATGGAACTCATTTAAGTCCAAATATTTAAAGGGATCTCCACTCATATTTTCAAGGTTTGGTAACCAGTCTATAAGAACGGGAGGTAAAGGAGCTGTGCCTTACCTTCCGTTCTTCAATAGAACAAACAGGAGACTAGTGAGAAGTTAAGAAACTTACCCGCTCGCTTCCCCCAGCGCGTTGTCTGACAGGTCCCGACGGACCTGTTTCTTATTCGCATCGCGATCTATGCCATAGAAGACAATGGCGGTCGGACCTGTCAGACTAATTCTCACCATTCCCGTTTGTTCTATTGAAAAACGGAAGGTAAGGCACAGCTCCTTTACCTCCGTTCTTCAATAGATCTGGATAACCAACCGTAGAATATGAGTGGAATTCCCTTTAAATACATATCCCCTTTAATTAGCAGTTTTGTTGATAAGAGTCAGCTTTAGTGTAAATATTCCTTTAAAACAAGTTCAGCAGCTTGAACCCTAAAACCTAAATTACCCTGGGTTCTATACTTTTGAAGAAATCTGACATTGAGCAGGTTTGTGGTATTCCCAGATTGCTTCAGCCCCTTTTCTGACTGCTCAGTCTGGATTTCAGGAAGGTTATGGCCAGGTCACCCCGTACAATAAGTCAGCTCTGGCAGTGTGGAAAGTGGGGAGGCTATAAAATTCACGAGCATGTAAGACACAAAACCCACCTATTAGCAAGTTCAGCAGTTCATTTATAAGTTTAGCTTAAGTTATCTATTAAACAGCTTTTTAATAAATTTACAATATCACTGATTTCCTCTCCATCACCCACTGTGTACGGGAAAAAAAAAAACCCGTCTACAGGCGCATTCTGCCTGTAATAGTGACACTTACGATACATGCTTGACGTGCATGACAACAGCCTTTGTGAGGTCACCCAGAAGAGCAAGGAAACTCTGTCGGACCTCGGCATAATGTCCTGGAAAACAATGAAAGGTATCAGCCCTATCAGTAAATGTCATTAGCAGATACGCTCTCCTAAATGATTTAATCTGGGTTAGTTGTACCTGCATGCACTGAAACAACAGGTCATGATGTACTTCTGGCTACTAACTGCTCTACGTGCCCACCCAGACCTTCTGCTATTCCACTCAACAGATCCAATGCTACAATCATGAAATCCTTGTCGGGGCTTTCTATGATCCGGTGCTGACTGTACATCTACAATAAAGAACAAGGGGTTGAAACGCCTTAATACAAGGGGCCCATGCAGTAGGTAAGGTGGAAAATATTACAAACCATCGCCTGGGCAAGTGTCTTTTGCACTAGTGTGACACCCCGCTGGTACACGGGCTCACATAGGGAAGGAATCCACTTTGCAAGGCATAGCTATGGAAGACAAGCACTGCAAGAGAAAAAGCAACAGTCAAAGGTCTTTTTCTGCACAGATCACACAGTATAGCAACCTATTAACGGAATAACCACACACGGGATAAAATAACCAGCATGGCTTCACTTGCAGGATGGTAAAATAGGAGAGGAAGGGGTAAGAGAAACAGCAACCACTAGGCTATCTCCTGCTGTACTGACCACAGCAAATGGGCCGCTCAACTCACCTCTAGAAGTGGAAACAGATCTTTATCTTCATCCTTTAATTCATTCCATTCGGATCAAGGGGCATTAACTTTTGGATGTATTCCTGCATATAGTAATAATAAATCCCGTGAGCTGTTTTGTGTGAAGGCATTGGACAGACATTCAGGACATCAGATTCTGGATCAGACAGTTAGAATACAAAGCAAATCATTGGATACTCAATATTCTCAGTGTGTGTGCATCACATCCAGGATGCAGAAGGTTGTTCAGGACAGGCCAGTAATCTACTCTATCTATCATCCCTCCACAATCAAACAAGCTACTTACTGGTTGATTAAGATGGTGGCCCCCGAATCGGCCAATGTCCCAATAGCGTCATAGAGAATCAGCAAATTTTTGTGCTGGTATTTACCAAAGGCAACACCAGTGTATCCAGGATGAACTTAAATAAGTACAAGTTCTGTGCGGCCTCCTCTTCCAATGTCGCAAAAGCACTAAGGACACAGAGAACATTACTGTTAATATGCAGTTGCCAAAGCCTGGTTATCAATGGCCTAGGTAAGAAGTTAACATCTTAGCTAGTAGTAGCAAACTCCTGAAGAATCATCAACCCCCGTGGAGCGCAACTTTAAATCCCATAATGTCTGTCAAAAGTTACCTAGTGGCATGGTTTACCCCTGTATTTAAACCTACCAGTTGAATACTGGATTTGAATAGTGCTCAGGTAGGCCCTTTCATAGGCAGTACCCCCAGACTAGTTAGACTAGTATAAGAGTAATTGCTCTGGATACCAACATATCACTAATGCGAACTATCCGACATAGGGACCTATTAGTAACATGGATAGCCAAATGTTGCAATGTCCAAAGTCATTTTAGACAGCCAAGTGTCCCACTATGTTGCAATGTCGAAGTTTACTCTAATAGCTGCAAATCTTTTAAATTGTAACAGTATTCTTTGTATATAGAATGTATTTCCATTTTTCATACACTAAGGACTGTGTGTTTGGAAATTATCACCAGAATTTCTTATCAAGCACGTATTAGCCTCGGATTAGTTCTGGACGGTTGACTTTACAAGAGGCGGATCACTTGCTCACATGGATCTTCTCGATTGGATAACTATGACCTATGGGAGTTTGGGTGTGGGACTTGAATATGGTTAATTGTATGTCACGCCATTGTTCTTCGCACTTGATAAGAGTGTACACTCGAAACATGTTGTGGCTAAAACAGTGTGTGTGTTACATATTTAACGCTGTCCTGGATTCCTTTTCCTAATAACAGTGTTGGAGGTTGTATAAAGACATACGTCCATCTAGTCCAACCTTTATACCTTACCTAATGTCTGTATAACAGTTACATAGTAACATAGTATGGAGGTGTATAAAGACATACGTCCATCTAGTCAACCTTATACCCTACCCATAATGTCTGTATAACAGTTACATATTACATAGTATTGGAGGTTGTATAAAGACATACTGTCCATCTAGTCCAACCTTTATACCCTACCCATAATGGTCTGTATAACATTTTACATAGTAACCATAGTATTGGAGGTTGTATAAGACATAGTCCATCTAGTCCAACCTTTATACCCTACCCATATGTCTGTATAACAGTTACATAGTAACATAGTATTGGAGGATTATAAAGATATACGTCCATCTATCCAACCTTTATACCCTCAACCCATAATGTCTGTATAACAGTTACATATAACATAGTATTGGAAGTTGTATAAAGACATACGTCCATCTAGTCCAACCTTTATATCCTCACCCATAATATCTGTATAACAGTTACATAGTAACATAGTATTGAGGTTGTATAAAGACATACGTCCATCTAGTCAACCTTTATACCTTACCCATAATGTCGTGTATAACAGTTACATAGTACATAGATTGGAGGTTGTAAAAGACATACGTCCATCTAGTCCAACCTTTATACCCTACCCATAATGTCTGTATAACAGTTACATAATAACATAGTATTGGAGGTTGTATAAAGACATACGTCCATCTAGTCCAACCTTTATACCCTACCCATAATATCTGTATAACAGTTACATAGTAACATAGTATTGGAGGTTGTATAAGACATACGTCCATCTAGTCCAACTTTATACCCTACCCATAATGTCTGTATAACAGTTACATAGTAACATAGTATGGAGGTTGTTAAAGACATACGCTTCTAGTCCACCTTTATATCCTACCCATAAATCTGTATAACAGTTACATAGTAACATAGTATTGGAGGATGTCTAAAGACATACGTCCATCTAGTCCAACCTTATACCCTACCCATAATGTCTTTATAACAGTTACATAGTAACATAGTATTGGAGATGTATAAAGACATACGTCCATCTAGTCCAACCTTTATACCCTACCCATAATGTCTGTTAACATTTCATAGTAACATAGTATTGAGGATGTATAAAGACTACGTCCATCTAGTCCAACCTTTATACCCTACCCTAATGTCTGTATAACAGTTACATAGTAACATAGTATTGGAGATTGTTAAGACATCCGTCCATCTAGTCCAACCTTATACCCTACCCATATGTCTGTATAACAGTTACATAGTAACATAGTATTGGAGATGTATAAAGACATACGTCCATCTAGTCCAACTTTATACCCTACCTAATGTCTGTATAACAGTTACATAGTAACATAGTATTGGAGTTGTTATAAAGACTACGTCCATCTAGTCCAACCTTTATACCTACCCATAATATCTGTATAACATTACATAGTACCATAGTATTGGGAGGATTATAAAGACATACGTCCATCTAGTCCAACCTTTATACCCTACCCATAATGTCTGTATAACAGTTACATAGTAACATAGTATTGGGATGTATAAAGACATACGTCCATCTATTCCAACCTTATATCCTACCATATATCTGTATACAGTTACTAGTACATAGTATTGGAGGATGTATAAGACATACGTCCATCTAGTCCAACCTTTATACCCTACCCATAATGTCTTTAATACAGTTACATAGTAACATAGTTTGGAGGATGTAAAAACATACGTCCATCAGTCCAACCTTTATACCCTACCCATAATGTCGTATAACAGTTACATAGTAACATAGTATTGGAGGTTGTATAAGACATACGTCCCTCAGTCAACCTTTATATCCACCCATAATTTGTATAACAGTTTACATAGTAACATAGTATTGGAGGATGTTAAAGACATACGTCCATCTAGTCCAACCTTTATACCCCTACCCATAATGTCTGGTATAACATTACATATAACATAGTATTGGAGATTGTATAAGAACATCGTCCATCTAGTCCAACCTTTATACCCTACCCATAATGTCTGTATAACAGTTACATAGTGACATATATTGGAGTTATATAAACATACGTCCATCTAGTCCAACCTTATACCCTACCCATATGTCTGTGTAACAGTTACATAGTAGCATAGTATTGGAGGTTGTATAAAGACATACGTCCATCTAGTCCAACCTTTATACCCTACCCAAATGTCTGTCTAACAGTTACATAGTCCATAGTATGGAGATTGTATAAAGACATACGTCCATCTAGTCCAACCTTTATACCCTACCCATAATGTCTGTCTAACAGTTACTATTAACTGGTATTGGAGATTGTATAAAGACATACGTCCACTATCCAACCTTTATACCCTACCCATAATGTCTGTCTAAACAGTTACATAGTACATAGTTTGGAGATTGTATAAAGACATACGTCCATCTAGTCCAACCTTTATACCCTACCCAATAATGTCTGTATAACAGTTACATAGTAACATAGTTGGAGGATGTATAAATATATATATCCATATATCAACCTTATACCCTACCCATAATGTCTGTATAACAGTTACATAGTAGCATAGTATTGGAGGATGTATAAAGACATACGTCCATCTAGTCCAACCTTTATACCCTACCATATGTCTGTATAACAGTTACATAGTAACATAGTATTGGAGGATGTTATAAGATATATATCCATATAGTCCCACTGTTACTCTCTACCCATGATCCCTGCCTAACAAATGATCAAGAGGAAGACAAAACACAGTATGAAGAGGGGTTGGGGGGTGGTCAGTATTGACTCCAAATAGGCAAATCAGGAAAAAGTTTAATGTTCCATTAGGAGAGAGCCAAATACATATCCTTTTAAGAAAAAAAAAAGTTCTCATTTAATAAACTGAATCTGCCCATCCTAAAATTTCTCTGTGTATAAATAAATGCTTACTAAATACCAACTTCCAGTAAGTAGGACCCCTAATAGTGTCAGATATGGTCTTGCCCACTGGGGGGGGATCAGTTGCTCAGTACAGATCTGAGCATCTTTGACCCGCCCACAAACACACAACAAAATAACAACCACCTGGAAACAATCCAAGGAAGAGTGCATCCTGGGAAGAAGAATGAGCTTTGCAGATCCTGAAATGGCAGTACACTACTGACCACAGCAGGGCAAAGCAAAAAATTTTAAATATGCAAAATACCTAGGTATGTGGGATATAAATATTGTTCAATTATATTTTTTCCTCTGAACTTCCCCTTTAACTTTACAAAGAACAACCGATAGGGAATTCACCAGTTTTGTGCCTCTAGCCTAAATGAATCCCTACAGTTACCTGCAGGCTGCTTCCTGTACCCCTTGTTGCTGTCTTGCGTTTCAGAAGCTCGGTCATCAGTGGCTTTAGGTATGATCTGGCGGCTGGCTGACAACCCAATGAGCATAACGGCTAAGTGTCCAGCAGGCAATAGACCGGACCAGAGCCTTTTTATCAGACAAGCATTGGATCAGGTGAGGGATAAGTTTCGGAGTAAGGAACCATTCCTGCATGCAACCTGGACACAAGAGAACCGGATAGATAAGATTTATCAGTGGAAAGTGATTAGTGTAACAGAAACAATCAGGTCAAAGATTCGGCAGACACAGACCTTCAGCAATCGCTCCAAGAACAAGGATCCCAGATTCTTTATGACCCATTCAGGGTGGAACAGGAGACCTTTAGCAGGGGAGAAGATGTGGAAGCAATTCATCCCGAAATACATTCGCCAGGACATCATTGCAGCGGCCGAGCACTTTCCTGTGAAGTTACAAAGTAAAAATACACAAAGACTAATGAGATTATCTCTCCGCATTGGAGATATACAGAATGTAAAGAATCCAGCCCTGATCAGACATATGAATACAAGGAACCCTCAGGGTCTCAGGCAAAACATCTGCATCACGTTCAGGAGACTGTGAAAGTTACAGTGTTACCTAAAAGGGCAGATCACCTCTCTAATAAACATTATACAGGTAAGAAAGCTGCCAATGAAGGACTGACCTGCAGCCTTATCAGCCTTCCCTCTAAAATGGTTCCCACCTCCTCCCCAAAACCTTTTATGACCTCACACATGCTCAGGAGACAGACAGCTGCTAACTGGAAGAACCAGGAAAACAGAGAGAGGTACAGATCAGGCAGCATTTCAGGCTGGTCTCCCAGCTTTCTGACCATTGCCATTTACGGGGTGATTTTTCTTTAAATTTGAGGGGTGAATCCTCCTTCACACTTACTTAGATTCCAATCGGAGAGTGCTCATCATCATCATCTTCATCATCCGCATCCTCCTCCCCCTCTGCTCGGTCCTCTTCGTGCTGCAGGGTCACCGTACGAGACTTATGGAACCGTGGTTTGATGTCCTGCTCACTGTCTGGGACGGCCTCATCCTCCTCCACATCGCCCTGTCGGAGAAAAAGGTCCAACGTTGGCATAATTAACAAAGGGATCAGCTGAATTAACAACCATATATACACCACAAGTCTATATGCTGGGTAGTACAGAAAGGGAGCTGTAGCAGCACAGGGAGGATAAACAGAAAAAAGTTTGGTTGCATTACACTGCTGTATATAAAATGTAGAGATCAGCTTATGGTAATGACCAATGGGAAAAAGTTGCTAAATCTTTAAACTGTTACTAGTTATACTGATAGAGCTAGAGCCCAATATATATATATATAGAGATACTGGTTACTAGTACCTACTACGGGTACCACTCCCACCTTTCACACTTCGGTAAAATTCTATAAAATACATTGAGGGACTACACTTTATTATTTAACTCACCTTAAGAAGAATGAATCAATCTCATTATATTTCATCCCATTTACAAGAATAGGAATTAATCTAGAAAAAAAATGAAAATGCAGTACAATAATTAGTGTAAGTCTAATACCACACCATAGTATTGTATCTGTGTCCCTCTGTATATTTAGGTGCAGCTCTGCAGGACAGGATTCCCTTCTCCCAATGGTTCCCTCTCCCTGTATTGTATCTGTGTCCCTCTGCATATTAGAGTGTAAGCTCTGCAGGACAGGATTCCCTTCTCGCAATGATTCCCCCTCCCTGTTCTGTATCCCTCTGTATATTAGAGTGTAAGCTCTGCGGGACAGGATTCCCTTTTCCCAATGGTTCCCTCTCCCTTGTATTGTATCTGTGTCCCTCTGTTATTAGAGTGCAAGCTCTGCAGACAGATTCCCTTCTCCCAACGGTCCCTCTCCCTGTTTGTATCTGTGTCCCTCTGTATATTAGAGTGTAACGCTCTGCAGGACAGGATCCTCTTCACCCAATGGTTCCCTCTCCCTGTATTGTATCTGTGTCCCTCGGTATATTAAAGTGTAAGCCTGCAGGACAGGATTCCCTTCTCCCAATGGTCCCCTCTCCTATATTTGTATCTGGTCCCTCTGTATATTAGAGTGTAAGCTCTGCAGGACGGATTCCCTTCACCCAATGGTTCCCTCTCCCTGTATTGTATCTGTGTCCCTCTGTATATTAAAGTGTAGCTCTGCCGACAGGATTCCCTTCTCCCAATGTTCCCTCTCCCTGTATTGTATCTGTGTCCCTCTGTATATTACAGTGTAGCTCTGCAGGACAGGATTCCCTTCTCCCAATGGTTCCCCTTTATTGTATCTGTGTCCCTCTGTATATTAGAGTGTAGCTCTGCAGGACAGGATTACCTTTCACAATGGTTCCTCAATGGTTCCCTCTCCCTGTATTGTATCTGTGTCCCTCTGTATATTAGAGTGTAAGCTCTGCAGGACAGGATTCCCTTCTCCCAATGGTTCCCTCTCCCTGTATTGTATCTGTGTCCCTCTGTTTATTACAGTGTAAGCTCTGCAGGACAGGATTCCCTTCTCCCAATTGTTCCCTCTCCCTGTATCGTATCTGTGTCCCTCTGTATATTAGAGTGTAAGCTCTGCAGGACAGGGGAAATAGCACAAGCAATGATGTGGAAGTGCACACTGTTCCTCAGAATAATCTGTTTCTTATATCGCACAAACAAACAACGTTTCGAAGAACGCTATGTCTCCCATCAGGTTAACTCTCACAATAACCCCCTCCACCATAAATAGACCTAGTGATCAGACAGCCCCTCCCTCTTCACTTAGGGGGAGTGGTTAGTGCAGCATCTGGCGCAAAACACACATTTTTATAGACATATTAAACTTTCTTTTTTAACCAGTGTTAAATGTCCAAAGTTCATAAAAAAAGTGAAAAAAATTCAGAAACATTTCCTTGGAAAAGAGTTCTTTGTGGATGAAGCCATTTCCAATGCATATTGTACTGAGAAATAAACAATGGAGAGTGCACATATATACAGTGTATCCAATAAAATTCTATTAAAATCAACACAAAATCAATCACTATTTTTATGAACTTTGGACATTACTCAAGACGGACACTGGTTAAAAAAAAGTTTTATATGTCTATAAAAAGTTGTGTTTTTCCCCAGATTCTGCACTAACCACTCCTCCTAAGTGAAGAGGGAGGGGCTGTCTGATCACTAGGTCTATTTATGGTGGAGGGGGTTATTGTGAGAGTTAACCTGATGGAGACATAGCGTTCTTGAGGTAGAGGACTGACTGAAGCTGCACCTTCAACTTCAGTGGCACGCTGCCATAAGGAGTGCCTAGGCCCAAACCTATATTGCAGGACAGGGGAAATACCAGCTGTGTCGGATACTTACTGCAGTAAGTGGTTGGCTAAGGCATCCTTACATATAGGCTGATCGGCTAACGTGAGCCAGAACTCACAAGCTTCTAACGCAACATTTTCATCATTGTCTTGTGTTCTTTGCAGCATGTACTGGGAAATAGACAAACAGATAAAAATCAGCAGTTTATTTATCTGTAGATCCAGGATGTCTAACACGTGTCCCTTCAGGTGTTGGGGGGAGTCTTAAGGCTCTGCCGTCAGGGGTCGTGCCTCGCTCGAAAATCTAGCGTGTGCGCGAGCCTTTAGTTTTCACCCAGGAAATGAAGGGAGTTGGGGTGTAAAGCATGAATACTCTCAAACTATGGATGATGCTGGATAACTACAATACCTAGAGAATTAAAGTTAGAGAAAAAGGGAAATATTGGTACCTGTATGATGCTGTGCATGTGTGGAAGCAGACGGTCTATCCGCACTTCTAACAACATAACCAGCGCCCTGCAGACATTCTTACGAACTTCAGGATCCTCATCTACAGCCAGAGCAAAGAGATGCTGCAAAAAAAGGAGCAGAAATGCAGAATATGACACTGCTCACTCACAGCAGAAAGTGTCAAATGTCAACACCCATTCCATTGGGGATACCTTACCTCTCCGAGTAACCCTTACCTCAGCATTTAACACAATATAAAATATAGCACATAGTAACTTATTCCACACAATAACAAAATTACTGGTATTAATATAGTATGGGCTGATTCAGAGATCCTTTCCATTTAAAGTAAGGAGGGCATTTTTAGGGCTGATAAGACAAACAAAACCCTCCAATACTATGTTACAAAAATTATGGGTAGGGTATAAAGGTTGGACTAGATGGACGTATGTCTTTATACAACCTCCAATACTATGTACATGTAACTGTTATACAGACATTATGGGTAGGGTATAAAGGTTGGACTAGATGGACGTATGTCTTTATACAACCTCCAATACTATGTTACTATGTAACTGTTATACAGACATTATGGGTAGGGTATAAAGGTTGGACTAGATGGACGTATGTCTTTATACAACCTCCAATACTATGTTACTATGTAACTGTTATACAGACATTATGGGTAGGGTATAAAGGTTGGACTAGATGGACGTATGTCTTTATACAACCTCCAATACTATGTTACTATGTAACTGTTAACAGACATTTAGGGTAGGGTATAAAGGTTGGACAGATGGACGTATGTCTTTATACAACCTCCAATACTATGTTACTATGTAACTGTTAGACAGACATTATGGGTAGGGTATAAAGGTTGGACTAGATGGACGTATGTCTTTATACAACCTCCAATACTATGTTACTATGTAACTGTTAGGCAGACATTATGGTTAGGGTATAAAGGTTGGACTAGATGGATGTATCTCATAAAATGACAAACAAGGGCGATGATGTAAAATAATCAATGAATCCAATGTTTCCATCCAAGAGAACAAACAGATCAGACAGTATGAATACAAAGACCCTCATTCTCTATCGGGTGTGTATCACTTCATCATCTCTGTAGAATCCAATAAAGCCATTGGGTAGATGAAACATACGATAATAAAAAGGAGTTACAGCAACTACAAGGCAGATTAAAGGGCATGTCCACCCCCAACATGATGTCTCGGCCAATCACAGGCGCCGTGCACAGAAAAGGCACAGAAGCTAAGCAGAAGAGCACAGAGGGAACAAGGGCTGGTAAGTAGGTTTCCCAGTACCTTAGAAATGTAAGAACCTCACAGCATTGTATCAAAGGTTTTTGTAGGGGGTGGACAAACTCTTAGGGAATTAAGTAGAGCCACACCAGTCTTGAAAGTCGATAGTAGAGATTTATTGCATATGATCACATGTGCTGGTCACTCAAATGCATAGTGAGTAACCAAGATAGCTTGCACAGACCACTTTCTTATACACAATCTTGACCATACGTCACAAGCCCATCCTATAGAAAAGGACTTTGCCGTCCCTTTTTACTTTAGACATGTAACCTTATATGGCCATTTGTTACCTTACACAACTTTAACAAGAAACATGTTATCCAATTGTGACTAGAGATCCCAGAGGTCCATGTTACATATACATCTCATATTCATGCCACGTCTACACAGTCATTGCATAATGTATGTAGCCAATACAGTTTCTATACAATGATAACATTGATATATTATAACTTTAACAATACCTTTTAAACTTCCCCTCACAAGCTGAAGGAGAGCCACACACATTGTCGATACCCGACAAATCCGCAAGACACGTGAGCTCAAAACAACCAGCAACGATGCAGACAAACTGCCAGGGCACATGAAATCGTAATCACATGTGTGGCCTCCTTGTCCTACTGGGATGGCCACTTACCTCAATGAAAGTGTCTATGTTATCCATGAGGGCCTGCGCTCGGTCGGTGATAAACTGATTGACACATGCGATAGCGTGAGACCTAGAGGAAAGGAGGGACATTACAAGGAGGAACAGGGGGGTGAATCCTGGGGATGCGTTGGGACACCAGGCGAGACGGTTACCTGATTTTGGGACTGCAATGTTTAAAGAACTGCAGGAACTTTGGGATCATGATATTAAGAGGCCTATTGAGAGCGTCACTGTCCAAAAGTTCTGAGGAATCTTCGCAGATTTTCTGCAGAGCCCCGAATGCTCCCTGCAACACAAAGGGGAAACAAAGTGACGCAGAACTGAAATATGCACAAAAACATTCAACAGCAGCGCCCACACAATAGACGGGTATCAGGGGGAGGTCCCACTATGAGCGCTGCGTCTTCCAAATTGCAAAGTAATTTAAAATATAATGGAAACCGGACGAATCCGTTCCCACCGTATAACTTGCAATCCAAATCTATTTGGTCCGTTTTTTACCTGCACGACTTTAATAATAGTCTATGGGAACGCAAAAACAAGGGGACAATCGGATTATTCATGTTTTTTCCAGCATTTCTGCTATTTTCCACAAAATGTACACCAATGCAAACGGACCAGAAACACGGACAAGCACATAGAAAACCGCGTGTCTTTACCCGCAAATGGACCAGAACGTGGGCAAAACGCACTCTAAACTAACACCACAAAGCACATGGTGGGACCTAGCCCTTAGTGCTGAAAAAAAAATCCTGGAATTAAACAAAACTTTATTTGCTTTAGATTTTGATTACACAAGAAACACGGCCTCAATTGTCAGTATGTAGCAAAGCGACTTATAGCTCCATCTGTGTGTGGGCCTAATCCTGTCCTCCTGTTCATAAAACAGCTTTGGAGTCATCCATTTGTGACAAGGTGCTCCACCTTGTGGCTGAACCAGGATATTATAGATTACATTATAAACGTAATAGCCTGTAGTCTTTGTTTAGCTCAATGTAAAGGTTCTGTTCTTATTAAAAAGAATCTTTCACACCTGGGATCTATCCTATAGAATAACCCAAGAAGTAAAGTGCTAGTTGGGAAAGATATTTGCCATTTCTCTGGACACAAGGGCACAACAGTGATTAAACCTGCCTCTGTGTGTCAGGAGATCAGCCATTGTCCTGTACCTCGCACGTGTTGTAGTCCTCAGAATTGAGCAAGTTGCACAGCTGGGGAAGCAGATCCGGCCACATTTGTAGCTCTCCCTTGGAAGCAATGGTGGTAATGAGGATCCCTGGAAAACAGACATGGGCCAGTAAAAACTAGAGGAATTGTTCAAAGTGAGGCAAATACACTCTACTTAATATTACATTAATGTTTTCTTAAAGGGCAAGTCCACCACTAAAATGGTAAAGCACCCCCCAAACCTGTAATAGTTAGAAATCTAAGAGATGTAAGACTAACCCTGAAATGCTGCCCGATGTTCCTCTTTCGGTTTACTGGTTTTCCAAGTTAGCAGCTGTCCACTATGGATGTATTTCCCTAGCTGCCTCTAAACATGTGCGAGATTATAAAGAGCTTGGAGATGAGGCTACCTTTTGAGGGCTAGGCCAAACCACAGCATTTAAATCCACATTAAAAACCACTTACTAGTGTTGGCCAATTGGTCCGCTTATCGAAGTTCATGTGTTTTTTTCCCACGGATTGCAGAGCAAGCAGACAACATCCGGTATAGTGTGGCCTTGCCCTAAAGCTGGGTACACACTGTCAGCTTCTTCCTCCTGACCAATCACACGGCAGTTTCAACTGGTAAGCTAGGAGGAAGGACTGTCAACAGAGGACCGCACAATCAGACGTGGCTTTTTGACATGTCCCATTATGCGTATGTCCGATTTGGATGGAGAGAAGACCTTTGGGTGTATTACAGGTTAGTCTTATATCTCCCAGCCTTCTAACTAATTGTGGTTTGGGGGTGATTTTCCTATATATACTTTTGATTTGAGGGATGAAGGAGGGGGGGAGGGACACGCTTTTCTGTTTATTACAAGCTGGAATTCACAAAACAAAAAGGTAAACAGCTCTAAAAATTTCCATTTTTTATTAGCAATAAAATAGAAAACCCATTTCTCCACATTGGAGGATTCTGCCATACATATTGCTCACCTCATGTAAAGCACATCCTAGAGATCCCAGAGCAGATGGTGCCTATGGTTGATAACAGAATGTTCTACACACAGTGAGCGATACCCTCAGTACGTTTGGAAAGAATAAACCTTCCTTTCGATGCACAGACCGAGGGAAAACGTTTTTAGTCTTTTTACTGCAGCTCTACAGCAACGTCAAAGCTTTTAATATCGGAATTCAAATGAATGGAGTCTTTACCCTATGTGCTCAGATATGGGGTGAAGTCCTCACTCTGGGTTATTATAATAGGGACAAGAGGAGAGCAGGGAAGGCAAGTATAATTGTCATTGTGGGTGACAATGGAATCAAGGGTCACATGCATTGACTGCGTCAACAAACTTTTTTATGTCATTAAAGGCACAGTAATGGGGCTTCAAAGGACATAAACCAAAGCCAAACTGAGTTTGTAAAGAAAGTCCATTAGTATTAGAGAGACAGAATATTGATCTAGCTGGTCCCTCGTGCATTACATTCACCCTTGGATCAGACAGTATGAATACTGTAACCATCATGGCAAATCCGGAAAATCACATGTACATCATTTCCAGGGTGTCACTGTTACCTTGTATAGAATCCCTTTATCTCCAATCTTATGCAATGAAAAGAAATGGGATATCTCACCGATCGTTGCCCGGATGAGGGAAGAGGAGTCTCCTATACTGTTTAGGCACTCCTGCTTTATAAAGTCCGACACGGGCTGTGGAAAGCTCTGGTAATGGGCTTTCACGTTATTCTTCAGGATTAATCCACTGAGAGAGCGTGTGGGCTCATCTGAAAAGAAAGACATTCAGCCACAAATACAAGGTCCAAACCATGTTCAGTACACAAGCAAATATACTGCCCCCACCAGGCATGCAAATTCCTTCTAATATGTACAGTTCTAACAAGCTAGTGTTTAACATATATGTATCGGCATAATAAAATGTGTTCCCAACAAAATGGTCTACTGTAATGTTCGTTCATTATTGGTTTATTTATTAGAATTACTTCAGTTGTCAATCTGCTCCTGCCTTTTATTAATGGGGAAATGTGCAAAGACTTCCTCCTAGACTAGGACCAGTAGTTGGAAACTTAAAGGGGAACTGTGGTCTCCAATCAAGTTGAGTTTAAATGAAAGGCCAGTTTCCTACCTAGTTTCCAACAGCACCCGTGAGCGGGCGGGGCTTAGGTACCCACGAGCAGGCGGGGCCACATGGGGCTGTAAAGGAATGGGCCAAGGGAATGGGCTGCAAAGGAGAGAGACAGGGCAGATTGACTGACAGGTTTCAGAGCAGGAAGTGCAGGGGACCTGGTGATGCTTCTGCCATATCACACACAAAAAATGTAAATAAACAATGGAAATAAACTGCAAAAACTCTCAGGAGAGCAATTCCTATCAATTTACCTAAAGTCATTTTTGGACCACTAGTTTCTGTTGCTAGGAACTGAGTGCATCAGTTACCAGGCTCATGGGATTTGCCCAGCCCTGGTACAGCTTATGCAAACAATGGCTGATCCTAGGGTGATTAGGGAGTGTTAGAGCACTGTACGGGTCACTGTACACACGACCCGCGGCGGCATTAACCCAATGTCATATGAAGATAAACAGCCAATGACTAGAGATGACCACGTTGTTAAGATTAATGTGTCCATACCATTTGACTGGCTACTTTAACAGTTACATTGCAATGGGCCCATTTCTCACCTTCAGACTTGAGCCTCGTCAGCACGAAGATCAGATAATTGTTGAAGTCTGGATACTGGTTCAGCTGCTTGAGTTTCTGAGTGCAAGCTCAGGAAGAGAGAACCAAAAGCATTTTGAGATTGTTGTTGAGAAATGTACCTAACATGGGGTTTCCCAGCATTCCAGTGTGGTCACTGACCATTATGTTATTTTACATGCTCAGTCCTAAGACACTGTAGGAACTTGTTACTGTTGGTCACACCCACTAGTAGCTTCCAGCCAATCCTTTTACAGGGCAGATTAGGCAAGGGTGCATGTGACTGTGGTAAGGGGTGTGGCCTGTCACTGCACAGTTATTTCATCCAAGGGGTTACATTTACGTTAATGCAATTTACTGTAGTGGAATTTTATACTTTATTGGTGTTTTTAGGGCACGGCCACACTGCACATGCGTTTTCATATGCGTTTTTCATTAGATATTGAAAAACGCATGCAAATGCGATAAAAAATGCGGAACGCAAATGCATGCGGAATCGCATGCAATCGTACGTTGCCGCAATTATAATGATCGGGGGGGGAAAGGCATGCGCAAACTCAAAAAAAGCGTGATAGTGTGGCCTAGCTGGATGGAAAAAACTGGGTTTAGTTCTCCTTTAGGAGAAACTCCTTTATTTGCCATTTATTTACTAGAATAGAAGCTTCCTTACAGAAGATGAAACACATCAAAAACAATATACATTGGAAGGCTCAAAGCAATATGTGTGACTTGTATTTCAAATCCATTAAGTTTAATAAGAATATTTTAAAGAGAAACTCAGCCTAGAACACACTTTTCTGACATCTAGCCCAAAAACGGATTCATTGGTGCCTTTCTTGGATATTTCTAATTAAAGGGTAACTGTGGTCTCAAATTCTTCCAAACTAGTAAGAATGAGATAAAAAGCTTTCCATTATACCTTCAAAATAAAACCTAAATCACATCTCTAGATAAAATTTGTGAGAAGTTATTGCTGCAAAAGTTCCGCAATATTACTTCCTGGTTGAACGCTTTCTGTTTTTAGCCATGTGACCAGCCTGCCTGCATTAATAGGCTCCACTTCTCAACTGTCAATTTTTTTTTCAGGTACTTTCCGATTTCCCCAGCAATAAGTCTTTACTGTCCATGTTTCCCCTCCGGGGGAAAAGTGCTGGCAGAGGTCAGGTGATGTCACTCAACCTACTGGAAGCAGGAAGTTTGAACATTCACCTCTATATCTTTTTTCACAGGGTGAAGCCAGAGATGTGATTGTTGGCTCGGTGTATACTGCAGGCTTTCATTTAACCCTCACTTGTTTTGAGACCACAGTTGCCCTTTAAAGAAAAAACATGTATAAATTAAAGTCTTCAAGTCACATAACCCCTAATCCTTACCACTAGCTCGAACATGCTCAGTTTGACCCAGGGAGCGCGAGTGAAGCTGTCCAATAAGCATGTCCCTGAGTTAAGAACAGGGGGAAGAAAGAGTAACTGCAGGGTCTCCTATAGTGAAATTCTTTATTTCCCACAGATATTTTTTTAGTCAGAATTTAGATTAAAGGCAAGTTATAAGTATATAAATGTTTCAGCCTGAACTTTGCCTTAAATGGAGAACTTAAGTTACCGTTTAGATACATAAATAAATATATACGGAAACAGCCCAAGTGTTCCCATGACTGCAGGGAACCTATGATCATTTTATCACTTCAATAAAATATCATTGTTATAAAGTGGGGAGACACTGTATCACTTTCAGATTGATATATCCCATTCAACAACTCACCCCAGAAAGGGTTTATTGCACCCAGAACAGTAAAGTATGGAACACACTGTCATAGAAGCCAATGTACACTGGATGAAAGCTGCCATTTCAAGACTTAAATCTGCAAGCTAGTCAATAAAATGAACAAATCTACAAGGACCTTTTTTTAAATTAGGTTCACCCCTGATATTTTCCTTCCTGGTTGCTAGAAAGGTAAAGGGCCCAGAATGTAGATGAAACAGACAATCAAAGGATACATCCTGGACTATGCGCTGGGTTGCAGTGTCTGGAGATTGCGAATCCTTTAGCAGCTGTAAAACTTGCTGCAATCCTTCCTCATCTGGGCGCCAGTCCATTGCAACAGCGGCTCTCTAAGGGGAAAAAAGAAGAAATATAAAAATCCACCAATAATTGGGAACTTCTGATTTCTCATCTTACAATATGGCATTAAAGCTGGGTACACACCATCCAATATATATCTGCCCAACCGTCATTTCAGTGTATCAGTCAAATTGGATGGTTTCCTGGGCCATCAGGCGACCAACTGTTCTACCGAATCAAATGAAAGAGCAATGAAAGGGTCGGAAAAACAATGTCCGATTCTGCAGTCCCCTATGGACCACACACACAGTTGATGTGCCACAACAGTCTGTCTTTCGTCCAGGACGACCGGATCCCAACGCGTGTACCCAGCAAAACGAAATCTGCGTTTTCCATATCAAGCCATTGTTAAATTGACTACACAAAAGTCCGGATTATCCTGCAGTTTCATTATTATGCACCAAACCAGCATAGGTTAAAAAAAAAATCTAAGCTGGCCATACACTAGGCAGACATTAGATATATTAGAGATATCTATCCAACCTCCAAAGACCGCATTTTAGAAGCAGCATTTTTTTCTTGAGATAATTCTATCTGGCCCATTCATTTTGTGATCTAACTGACTGAATAAAAGAAGGGTTAGGTGGTTCTTATGGTGCCCATAGATTAATAATTACTGACTGATCCATAACATTCAATCAATATTTCAGAAACTGCATTTCCTTTCATGCCTGGCCCCTTAAATGTCACAGATTGGTCGTCGGATAAATACTAATGTATGGGCACCTATAGATAGAATAGACGGACATATAATCTGTCTAATGTCTAAGGAGTTTATGGGCACTTTAAATCATTTGTAATCAATAAGGCAAATGAAGAAACGCATTTGTTAAATAATCAGATCAGCAGCTGAGCAGTCCAATTCCCCCTTTGATCCCTGAAGACTAGATAAGGTCCAGTTTGACCTTCCATAAGTAACAGCCCAGAATCACATATGCACTGTATGCCCAGCAAGAGACAGAATAATTAATCCCAGATCCAAGACTATTTATGAGTAATACCATTTTTTTGGTTTAGGAAAACTAAAAATCTCACCAACAATAAGACAACTTTGGTTTGGATTTTTGCAAATTGCAGTTAGAACTTTCTGTCAGAACCCTAATCTAAGTCCAACACGGCCCCAGTAAGGCTGAATGCGGATAGTCCCAAGCCAGGAGGAGGAATAAAATCTGGAGTGGGACAGAAAGGAAGCACTGACAGCAGAAAGAGACATCAACTGAGCTACTGCTCTTTCATAATCACAATGTTCTAGTGTCTTCGACACACTGGGAGTTGTCGGATTCCCAACAAGCTGCTATAGGGATGAAACTTCTGTTAGTTTGAAAAATTGCCAACCCTGTGCTGCCAAGAGATCTAAGATTCTATACAGAAATGGGAGAATATTTTGTGCACTACACAAGGTCTACAGGATAAAAACATTAATTTACAACGAATGGAATAAAGACTACCATTTAAAATACCTTACAGTGGCTCCTACACAGAGATAATGACATTGCAAAGACAGGAAAAAAACTTTCACAAGGCCATTGCAGAGAAGAGGCAGAAAAAGCTCACAGGCTAAAGGTCCCCATACACTACATAAGATATTAGACAGATGTCCAATCTCTCATAAGACTAATGTCCAATCTATCTAGAACCGTTCTTTCATACAATCAATTTGAGATCACAAAATGAATGGGTCAAATAGGAGCATCTCAAGATAAAAACCACTGCTTGAAAAATGTGGTCTTTAGACATTAAATAGATATCTCAAATCTATTTAATGTCTGCCTAGTGGATGCCAGCTTATCAGATGGGTCTCCGTGCTGTAATATGATTGGCTGTAAGCTTCAATGGCAAGGCTGCAGCTTCCTGTGAAGTGTTTGCACTTTGTTTTGGTGGAAGTTCTGCCAAGCTAACAGGTGAATTATGAGAGCTGTGTGAATGAGCTCTGTCTATTGGAACAATGTTGTCTGGTGACTTTAGTTCCCTTTTAAAGGCTAGCAATACAGAAAAATAAATGTAGTCTTAACTTGTTTAAGCTGCATAATCTTATTAGGGTCTTAGGGGTTAATGGACACAAAAACTAAATGCAAACCTTTCAAGAACAAAAGGGAGTTCTCCCTTTGTGCCAAGACTGATATTGTCCACAAATATATTAACACTATAACAAAAACTTTGCCATACCCTCCCCTAACAACAATTAATTATACAACATGGACATTTTATTTTCTGTGATTATATAGGATTTATAGAATATAAACATTTGGAATGCCTATGCAGCTTACAGGATTTTATTATAACCCCCACCATCCCCCAACACCCTGCTGCTTTGCTATAATCCCCAACGCCATCTGACACAGGCCTCTGTCTGCAGCAGGAAAGGACCCACCATCCGCTCCCAGAATCCCCAACAATCAATAACAACGGAATCTCCGAACAGATCAAAAGCAGATTAATTAATCCTTCCGTTTTTAGGATGACAATGCTAAACAATATAGAACTGTTTTATTGTTTAATGACACAACCAGCTGACCTAATTCTGGGTAAAGCACCACAATGTTATTCTCTAGGTTTCCTGACCTTCCAGACCAATATCAAGAATAACTTTTTTTTTTAAATAGCTGGCAGGACATTTTGCCTCGATGCTGGTGATACCTGCCTACCACATACGAATGTGGTGGAAATTATATAATGCAACTGGAAGCACTGTTGGTCTCTTTAAATAATAAGTCCCCAGTTCAATTTTGTATAGTAACTGTAAGGGGAACTTAATAGATTTTTTAAAAACCTGCTTGGGAGGCGGAAGCTGAAATTCTTACCTCCCTTTGTGCAAAAAAAACGTGAGCTAGCAATATGTCTGATAGCTGTACAACCTGGCAGGAGATGGTCCCTCCTACATTTAGCTTTGGCACGCATGCATAGATAATTGGGGCAGTCTGCACACAATTAGAAGCGGGTACAACTGGAGGTATGAATATTCCTACTTCCTTACCTATGATACTTCATAGGTAAATAAGGTTTAAATATAACAATAAAAACAACAGTTCAGACATCTTTTAATAACTAGGAATAGGCTAAAACAAAGTGTCCAGACATGGCGCTTCATTAACACCAACGTGTATTAAGTTTTAAACAACTGGACTGCAAAGCTGGTAACAATACAAATATTAAATGTGTAATAGAACTTGACTGCATATCCCTTGCGCGACACCACAGGGCACGCATATTACACAAATATGGTAAGATTTTCAGAATCCGTTGTATAAGGACTGCACAAGTCTTGAACAATCAGAATCGATTTGATTGGAGCAGATTGCAAAAGACATTTAGAATGAAATTGCATAGAGGTGCGTAGAATCAGATTGTATGAAGGTGTGCGTACAATCAGATTGTATGAAGGTGTGCGTACAATCAGATTCAATGAAAACTTTCCCATTTAAAGGATATGAAGATTTAAATTGGAACAATCACATTGCATGACGATCTGTAAAAACACCCCCACACACGCGGACTGATTGATTGTAAGGTGTGTGTGTGACTATCTTCGGTGCCCACCTCGAACTTTCCCCCATGACCCACTATAATCGGTTTGCCCCATTTCCCAGGCTGTTTCCTCAATTCACCGACTTAAACCTCATTGTCTCCGTAATTACCGTCCAACTGCCACTTACCGCGCGAGGCTGGTGATCGCTCTGAAACTGAGGGAGAGAAAAGGAGCGAGCGCAGGGTGATGACGTCATTCGTACCACTCCGACCAATCGGAGACGCGCGAAAAAAAAGAAGCCGAGGTAGTTTGTCCTATGGCGGCCACCGTAGAGGAACAGGATTTAAAAAAACACTGACCGCCTTAATCCTTCAAGAACAACATGTGACCGCTGGAGCTCAGACCGTGAACCGCTACATTCCTTTGTGCGGAGAGGGTTGCGGTGCCGGTGTTTTGTTTGTTTTTTATATAAACGAACTGCGGGACTGGAGATTTAATCACCCATTAAATGGCTTGGCACTGCGCCTGCGCAGTAGCTAGCGTACTCCTGCAGTCCGTTCCCATGATGTCATTTTTCCCCCTCCCAAGCCAGGGGCGTGATGGGAAATGTAGTTTTCTGCTCGGTTACTTCCGGGAATTGCGGTTTGTTTATAGCCTGAAGGCTTGTCGGGAAGTCCTGGGGCAGAACTGGGGCCCCGGGAACGGGTCGGGGGACATGGGGAATTGTTTATCCTCACAGGCTGCAGATGACCAGTCACTGCTAAACGATTCGGACGGGGCCAGTCTGCCCGGGGAACCCCCTCCGCCTTATCAGGTGCTGAGACTGTGACACTGGGGGAAATGTGGGGATGGAATGTCGGAGAGTGGAGGGGAAATGTGGGGATGGAATGGGGGAGAGTGGAGGGCAAATGTGGGGATGGAATGGGGAAGAGTGGAGGGGAAATGTGGGGATGGAATGGGGAAGAGTGGAGTGGAAATGTGGGGATGGACTAGGGGAGAGCGGGAGGGGAAATGTGGGGATGGAATGGGGGAGAGCGGAGGGGGATGTGGGGCATAGGATGGGGGCGAGCTGAGGGGAACATGTGGTGGTATGACCAATGGGGGCGAGATCGGATGGCCTAAGTGGGGCATGTAAGTGTAATAGTGGAGCGCAAAGTGGGATGGGCCGGAGCTAGATGGGGGGAATGGGAGGCGGAGGAATGTGGGGATGGCATGCGGGTGAACGGGGTAGTGGGACTGGGGGGGCGGCGGAGGCCGATGTTGGCTGGTTGTGGCCGGCTCAGTGCGGGGCCTAGTGGGGTGGACTGGGGGCGAGGGGGAACTGTGGGTAAGGAAATGGGGCGAGATCGGAGGCCTGGAATGTGGGATGGAATGTGGGCACGAAGTGGAAGGGGGTGAAGGGAGGCTAGGAATTGGGGCGGAAGGGAATGGGGGAATGGATGAAGTGGGGAGAGTGAAGGGGAATGTGGGGGTTGAATGGGGGAGGTGGAGGGGAACTGTGGGATGGATGGGGAGAGGAGGGAAATGTTGGTGATGGTTGGGAGCTGGATGGATGGGGGGGGACTGGGGAGAGTGGAGGGGAAATTGGGGAATGAATGGGAGAGTGGAGGGAAATGTGGGGATGGATTGGGGAGAGTGGAGGGGAAGTGGGGATGGAAGGGGCGCGTGGAGGGAAATGTGGGGATGCATGGGGAAGAGTGGGGGGAATGTGGGCTGGAAGGGGAGGTGGGGGCCTGTGGGGCTGGCCTGGGCAGCGGGCGGGCACCTGTTAGGGTTGGCCTGGGGCCCGTGGCGGGCCCTGTGGGGCTGGCCTGGGGCGCGTGGCGGGGCCCTGTGGGGCTGGCCTGGGGCCGCGTGGTCCCTGTCCGGTGGGGCCTGGGCGCGGGCCGGGCCCTGTTGGGGTGGCCGGGGCGCGTGCGGCCCTGTGGGGTCGCCTGGGGGCCGTGGCCGGGCCCTGGGGCTGGTGCCTGGGGCGCGTGGGCGGGGCCCTGTTGGGGCTGGCCTGGGGCGCGTTCCGGGCCCTGTGGGCTGGCCTGGGGCCGCGTGGCCGGGCCCTGTGGGGCTGCCTGGGCCGCTGGCCTGGGCCTGTGGGGCTCCATTGGGCTTCCCGGGCGCGCGGCCCACTGGTGCGCCGAGTGCCGGGGCCCGTGGCTGGCCTTGGGTGGGAGGTGGCCGGGCCGTGGGCTCCGGGCCCTGGGGCGCGCCTGGCGGGGCCCGTGGCATGGCTGGGCGCGTGGCGGGCCCTGTGGGCTGGCCATGGGGCGTCGTGGCCGGGCCCACTGTGGCGCTGGCTACGGGGGGTGGACCTGGAGTACGCTGTTGGACGTGGCATGTGGGTGGCCGTGGCAGCGCGCTTGATGTGGCGGGTGGCCGGAAGTGGGGGTGGTTCCGAAGTGAGGCCGTGGGGTGGCGAGGGGGGGTGTGGGTGTGGGGGAATGGGGGTGGGGCCTGGGGGGACGTGGAGGGGAAATGTGGTATGGAATGGGGAGAGTGGAAGGGAAATGTGGCGATGGAAGGGGGAGAGGGAAGGAGAAATGTGGGGATGGAATGGGGAGAGTGAGGGGAAATGTGGGGGTGGAAGGGAAATGTGGGGTGGAATGGTGGGAGAGTGGAGGGGAAATGTGGGTGGTGGAATGTCGGAGAGTGGAGGAGAAATGTGGGGGGAAATGGGGGAGAGTGGAGGAAATGGGGAATGGGAGTGGAGGGGAAATGTGGGGGTGGAATGGGGAGAGTGGAGGAAATGTGGGGGGGGAGTGGAAGGGAAATGTGGGATGGAATGGGGGAGGTGGAGGGAAATGTGGGGATGGAATGGGGAGAGTGGAGGGGAAATGTGGGGATGGAATGGGGAGAGTGGAAGGAAAATGTGGGATGGAAGATGGGGAAGGAGGAGAAATGTGGGGGTGGAATGGGGGAGAGTGGAGGGGAAATGTGGGGATGGAATGTGGAAGTGGAGGGGAAATGTGGGATGGACGGTGCGGAGAGTGGGTAATGGGAAATGTTGGGGATGGATGGGGAGTGGAGGAAATGTGGGGATGGAAGGGGAGAGTGGAGGGAAATGGGGGGGCATGGGCAGCATGGAGGGCTTGCGCTGGCGTGGCGCCCTGTGGGGATGGCCTGGGGCGCGTGGCCGCCCCTGTCGGGTGGGGGCGGGCGCGTTCGGCCGGCCCTCTGGCTGGCTGGCTGGGCGCGTGGCCGGCGCACTGTGGGCTGTGACTGGGGCCGTGGCCGGTGCCCTGTGGGGCTGGCCTAGGGGATCGGGCGGGACCTGGCGCTGGGCGTGCGCTGTGGGCTGGCCTTGGGCGCGATGGCGGGCCCTGGGCTTGCTGGGCGCTGGCCGGCCTGTTGGGCTTGCCTGTGGCGGGCCGGGCCTTGGGGCTGGGCCTGGGCGCGTGGCGGGGCCCTGGTGGGCTGGCCTGGGGCGTGCCGCGCTGTGGCTAGGCTTGCCGCGCGCTGTCGGGGCTGCCTGGGCGCTCGTAGGCGGCCCTGTGGGGCTGGCTAGGGGCGCAGTGGCGGGGCACCTGGTGGGGCTGCCTGGGGCGCCGTGGTTCGGGCCCGTGGGGCTGGCCTGGGGGGCGTGGCGAGGCCCTGTGGGGCTTGGCCGCTGGTGGCGATGCTGGGCCGGGTGCCCTGTGGGGCTGGCCTGGGGCGACGGCGGGCGCCCCTGTTGGGGCGGCCTGGGCGCGTGGCGCGGGCCCTGTGGTGCTGGCCGGGCGCGGGCGTCGCCCTGTGGGGGTTCCTGGGGGCGTGGCGGGCCTGGTGGCGCCTGGGGCGCGTGGCGGCCTGGCGGGGCGGGCGTGGCCGGGCCCATGTCGGGCTGGGCTGGGCGCGTGGCGGGGCCCTTGGGGCTGGCTGGGGCCGCGTGGGCCGCGCCCTAGTGGGGCTGTCCTGGGCGCTTGGCTGCGCCCCTGTGGGGCGGCTGGTGGCCTCTGGGCGGGGCGTGGCTCCGTGGGGTGCCTGGGGCGCGGGGGGCCCTGTGGGGGCTGGCCTGGGCGCGTGGCTGGCCCTGTGCGGGCTGGCCTGGGGCGCGTGGCCGGCTGCCCTGTCTGGGGCTGGCCTTGGTCGCGTGCCGGCCCTGTGGGGCTGGCCTGGGGCCTGCGGCCCTGTTGGGTGGCCTGGGGCCGTGGCCGCGCCCTGTTGGGCGCTGGCCTAGGGGCGGCGGCGGGCCCTGTGGGGCTGGCTGGGGCGTCGTGCCGGGGCCCTGTGGGCTGGCCTGGGCGCGTGGCGGTGCCCGCGTGGTGCTGGCCTGGTGGCGCGTGTGGCGGGCCCTGCTGGGGGCCGGGGCGGTGCCGGCCCTGTGGGGCTGGCCTGGGCGTGCGCCGTGCTGTGGGGCTGGGCCTGGGGTCGGGCGGATTCCCGTGATTGGCCCGAGAGCCGTGGGGGCCCGAGGGGCTGGTTGGGGCGTGGAGGGCTGGTTACTGAGCCGTGGAGGGCCTAAGTGGGCTGGCTGGGCGGGGAGAGGAGCCTGTGGTAGGTGGCTGGCGCGCAGTGGTGGCGGGGCGCGTGCGAAGGGACCTGTGGGGATGGACCTGGGGGCGAGTGGGGGAGCATGTGGGGCGGGATGGCCTTGGAAGGGCAGTGCTCGGGCATGGGGGGCTGGCATCTGATGGGCGCTTGGACTGGGTCGCTGAACTGTGGGGTGACTGGGCGAGTGCGCGCACTGTGTGGACGGCCTGGGGCGGCGGCCGGCACCTGTGGGGCTGGCTGGGGCGCGTGGCCGGGGCCCTGGGGTGCTGGCCTGGGGCCGTGGGGGCCCTGTGGGTGGCCTGGGCGCCGCGGGTGGGCCTGTGGGGCTGTCCTGGGCGCGTGGTCGCCGCCTGGTGGGGCTGGCCTGGGGCGCGTGGCCGGCCCTGTGGGTGCTGGCCTGGGCGCGTGGCCGGCCCTGTGGCTGTCCGCCTCTGGGGCGCGCGCGGGGCCTGTGGGGCTGGCCTGGGGCGCGGGCGCGGGCCCTTTGGGGGCTGGCCTGGGGCGCGTGGCGGGGCCTGTGGGGCTGGCCTGGGCGGTGCCCGGGCCCTGTGGGGTGCTGGCCTGGGGCGCTGTGGCCGCGGTGGCTGCCTGCCTGGCGGCCTGTGCGCTGCGGGGCGCGTGGCCGGGCCCTGTCGGGCTGGCCTGGCGCGCGCGGCGGGTTCCCTGTGGGGCTAGGCTTGGTGCGCTGGCGGGGCCCTGTGGGGCGTGGCCGTGGGGCGCGTGGTAGGGCCCGTGGGTCGCTGGCTGGGGCGCGTGGGGCCGCCCTGTGGGCGGGCCTGGGGCGCGTGGCCGCGCCCTGTGGGGCTGGCCTGGCTGAGGGGCTGTGGCTGGTGGGGGCTGCCGGGCCTCTGGCCTGGGTCGCTGGCGGCCTGGGGGCTGCCTGGCGCGGCAGCCCTGGTGGCTGGCACTGGGGCGCGTGGACCGGGGCCCTTTGGGGCGGGCCTGGGGGCGCGTGGCGGGCCTTGGGGTGGCCTGGGCGCGTGGCGCGCCCTGTGGGGCTGCTGCGCTGGACTGGGCCTGATGGGCCTGTGGCGCGCGGCCTAGTGGGGGCTGGCCTGGGGGCGCGTGGCGGCGCCCTGTGGGGCTGGCCTGGGGCGCGTGCGCGGGCCCTGTGGCGGCTGCCCACTGGGGCCGGTGGACGGGCCCTGTTGGGGTGCCTCGGGGCGCGGGGCCGCCACTGTGGGCGTGCCTGGGGCGGGGTGGCCGGCCCTGTGGGGGTGGCCTGGGCGGCTCGTGGCCGGCAGTGGGTCGCCCTGGCGTGCCGGGCCTTGCCTGGGGCGCCGGGGGCGCCTGTTGGGCTCGGGCCGTGCCGTGGCGGCTGTGGGCGCTGGGCTCGTGACGCGGGGCCCTGTGGGGCTGGCCTGGGGCGCGTGGAGGGCCCTGTGTGGCACTGGCTGGGGGCGGCTCGCGGGCCCTGTGGTCTGGCCCTGGGGCGCTTGGCTCGGGACCCTGGTGGGGCTGGCCTGGGGCGCGGGCGGGGCCACTGTGGGCTGGCCTGGGGCGCCGGCGGGGCCCTGTGGGCTGGCTTGGGGCGCGTGGGGGCCTGTGCGGTGCTGCCTGGGCGCGTGGCGGGCCCTTTGGGGTGGCCGGGGGGCGCTGGGCTCCGCGCCGGTGCCGGGGCGCGGGCCTGTGGGGGCCGGGGCTCGGGCGGCCCTGATTGGGGCGCGGTCGTGTGCGGCCTGGGGGCGTGTCCGGGGGCCTGTGGCGGCCCTGGGCGGCTGGGGCGCGTTGCCCGGCCGTGTGCGGGGGCTCGGGGGCGCGAGGCCTGCCAACCTGGGGGGTGGCCGGGGCAGCGTGGAGGGGCCACATGTGCGGGGCAGTGGCGAGGGCGGCGGACTGTGGGGTGCCGGCGGCAGTACGGACTGTGGGGCTGGCCTGGGGGCGGTGCCGGCCCTGTGAGGCTGGCCTGGGGCGCAGTGGCGGGCCACCGGGGGCCTGGCCTGAGGGAGCCGTGGCGGCCGATGGGCGCCCGGGGGGGGCGGCCTGGGTCTGGCCTGGGGGCGCGCTGGGGCCCTTGCTGGGGCTGGCCTCAGGGCGCGTGCCCGGCGCTGTGTGGGGCATTGCCTGGGCGCTGGCGGGCCGACATGTGGGGCTAGGCCGGGGGCGCTGGCGGCGCCCTTTGGTGGGCCCTGCCTGGGGCGCCGTGGCCGGGGCCGCTGTGGCTGGCCTGGGGCGCGTGCCGGGCCCTGTGGGGTCCTGCTGGGGCGCGTGGCCGGGCCTGTGGGGCCTGGCCTGGGCGCGTGGCCGGCCCTTGAGGCCTGCCTGGGGCGCGTGTCCCTCCGTGGGGTGGATGGGGCAGTGGCCACTGTGGCGATGTTGGGGCGTTTGAGGTGGGGGCTGGGAGATGGCGGGCGATTGGGCTGGCCTGGGGCGCGTGCGGGGCCCTGGTGGCAGGCCGTTCCGGGCCTGGGGGCTGGGGGCGGTGGTCCCTGTGGGGCGTGGCCTGGGGCGCGCCGTGGGCCCGCCTAGTGGGGCAGTGGCCTGGGGGCGCGTGCACGGCCGTGGGGCCTGGCCTGGTGCGCGGGCGCCGGACATGTGGGGCTTGCCCGGGGGCGCGCTGCCGCCCTGTGGCGGTGGCCCTGGGGCCGTTGGCCGGGCCCTGTGTGGGTGGCTGGGGGGCCGCGTGGCCGGGCCCGTGTGGGGTCGCCTGGGGCGTAGGCCGGGCCCTGTGGGCCTGTCCTGGGGGCGCGAGGCGGGGCCCTGTGGGGGCTGGCCTGGGCGCGTGGCCGGGCCCTGTGGGGGCTGGCACCGGGGGCGCGCGCGCCCTTTGGGTGTGGGGTGGACCGGGGCGCGTGGCGGGGCAATGTTGGGGTGGAATATCGGAGAGTTGGCGGGGCCCTGTGGGGCTGGACCTGGGGCGCGTGTACGGTCCCTAGTGTGGCTTGCCTGGGCGCGTGGCGGGCCCTGTGGGTAGGGCCTGGGGGCGCGTGGCCGGGCCCTGTGGGCTGGCTGAGGGCGCGTGGCGGGGCCCTGTGGGCTGGCATGGGGCGCGTGGCGGGGCCCTGATGGGGCTGCCCTGGGCGGTGGCCCGCCCTGTGGGGATGGCCTGGGGCGCGTTACGTCCCTGGGGTGGGCTTGGCCTGGGGCGCGTGGCGGCCTGTGGGGCTGGCACTTGGGCCGTGGCGGGGCCCTGTGGGCTTGCCTGGGTGCGTGGCCCGTGCCCTGTGGGGCTCCTGGGGCCGTGTGCCGGGCCCTGTGGGGGCTGGCCTGGGGCGCGTGGACGGGACCTGTGGGGATGGCATGGGGCGAGTTGACCGAATGTGGGGCTGACTGGGAGAGTGGCCGGGACATTGGGGATGTCATGGGGGAGCGTTTGCGCGGCAATTGGGGGTGCATGGTGGGCCGTGGCCAAGGGCACTGTGGGGGTGGAATGGGTGAGCGTGCGGGGACCTGGGGGGTTGCCTGGGCACGCGTGCCGGGACCTGGGGTGGCATGGGGCGCGTGGCGGGCCCACTGTGGGGGTGGCCTGGGGGCCCGTGGCCGGGCCCTGTGGGGGTGCCTCGGGGGCATAGTTGTGGCCGGGTCTGTGGGCTGGCCTGGGGGCGCGCGGCCGGGCCATGTGGGGCTGGCATGGGGCGACGGCGCGCCGGGCCTGTGGGGGGGTGAGACCTGGGGGCGCGCGGGCCGGCCCCTTTGGGGGGTGGCCTGGGGGCGCCGCCGGCCGGGCCACTGTGGGGGTTGGAATGGGACAGAGAGTGGAGGACTGTGGGACTGGGAGGGGGGGCAACCGTAAGATTGAAGGGGAAAATAGGGGAATGGGTGGGGATTAGGTGTCTGAAGGCTTAAGGGAAAATGGGGTGGGAGGGTATTGAGAACCTTGGAGAGGAGGAGGGGGCTCTGGAGAATGGTGGCCTGTAGAGGTAGGTATGTAAATATAGAACCATACAACATGAGGAAATAGTTCCCCGCCCTGTAGAGCGTACATTCAAGAGGTAAGAAGGGTATAAGTGGAACAGGTCAAGGAGAAGGGATGGGGCTCCCCAAATGGCAGGAATGTATGGTCACCGCGTATTCCCTTTCAAATCAAATGTTCATGAAATCAGGGTGGTTATTTGTAGGTTAGTATTTCCATTTGAAGCATGATGCAGGCTGAATTGCATTTACTGTAGCCATACAGCATGTATTTTAAAGGCGTGTCCACACCTAAAATGAAACATTCTTGTAACACACCTTTCAAACCCTCTAACTACAAATTTCCCTTCTCAAAAATGAAAGACAACCCTTTTCACCACAATGTTCTGCTCCTTTCTCCATTGCTATGACTGCTAAAGACTGATGCTTGATGAGCCATCTCCATTGCACATGTGCAAACTCATAAAGTCAACAGAAGCCGACCATACACTCTTCATGGCTGCAAGATGGCATAGTTGAGCAGTACTTCTTGATCAAAAACTAGAAAGGAAGCTCCAAACAAATGTTAGAACCTTCCACCATTTATCTTTGGAATTATTCAGCTTTAAATTATTATTGCGGATTTATATAGCGCCAACATCTTCCTTAGCGCTTTCCAATTACATGTATACATTCAGATCAGACCCTGCCTCAAAGAGCTTACATTCTAATCACTTTATTTACATATACAACCTATCAGAATGTCTTTGTGATTGTGGGGAAAAGCTACACAAACACAGGAAGAACATACAAACTCCTTGCAGATGTGTCCAAGGGTGGAATCAAACTCAGGACCTCCGTGCTGCAAGGTATCAGTGCTAACCACTAACAATCTGAAATTTTCCAACCAGGTGAGCAGCTCCATAGACTGGAGGCCACACACAGGCTGACTATCCATTGAATCAAATGGAAAAAAATATCCCTGTATAGAGGAGGTAAAATTATGAGTGACAGAAACAGGAGGTAGGGGTATGTGGCACTCTAGTATCATGGGAGGGACCAAAGTAAGAAAAGGAGGTTGAAGGGTAGGAGTAAGTGTGTGGTTGAAAGGGTAAACGCTTTATAGGATGAAAGACATTGGCAATATTTGACATTCCACCAGTCGACAGCTTTCAGACAGGGAGGATTATGGGAGCATGCTGGAATGAAACATAATTTCATCAGATTTTTTAGCATATGTAATGACAAACACAAATGCACTTATGAGTAATGTAATTTAATATAACAGTCCTTGTAGTGGAATACATTACACTGGCTCACTTGACTGTGTCTCCCTTTTCACAAGGAGCATGAACCCGTTCCTGTTTATCACCCCACTCCCAGTCAGACCCGCCTGGCTACACAGCTGACCGAGGAAGAACAAGTGTGGATCGCACAGAGGATTGGTCTTATTCAGCATCTCCCTAAGGGTAGATACGATTCAGGGGTCAGGACTACAGAGAAGAAGGTTGAAAGAGTAAGTAAACCAGCAGCAACTCTTATGGGTTGTTTTGATACAGTGCAATGTTGTAGGTACTTGCTACTTGTACTGGATCCATAGATATAGGTGACCGTATAGGTGTTCGCTAAGTCTCCTAACAGGAGGACCCACACCCCCTGCTAAATAGATCACCAAGTGATCAATAAGGCCATATAAATATATATCTAAAATAAATATATATCTAAAATAAAAGGTATGTATATAAATAAACAACGAACACCAAAGTTACAATCTAAAAATATGAAAATTACATCTATATCATTCTTAATAAAATCAATATAAATTACCAATACCAGTCGGTGGCGTCCGATTGCCCATTTGTCGAACGGTTGGTTGCGGATGAAAACCCATGCAATTTTATTTTGGCCCAATCTACCGATACACTGAACTATCCGTCGATCAGTCTGAAAAATTGCATGGTGTGTACAGCATGTAACTATTAAAGGGATAATGTTGAAGGGTAAGCAGATAGAATGCAATCTGTATGATGAATGGAGATTACAGCTTTTGTTTAGAAAAAGTAGGTTTAAAGAGGAACTGTGGTCCACAAATGACTTTAGGTAAATTGATAGGAATTGCTCTCCTGAGAGTTTTTGCAATTTATTTTCATTGTTTATTTTGCATAGTTTTGAAGAAATTTACATTTTTGTGTGTGATATGGCAGCAGCATCACCAGGTCCCCTGCACTTCCTGTGTTTCTGCTATACCAATTACATCATACTTTTCCTTTAAAGCTATTAGTTCTAGTTCTCTGCATTGTAAACATAAATTTAGATTATCAAAATTACTTTCAAACTTGGAGGGCATGCACCTTATCCTCTATGCTCCCCTTCCCCCATTATCTAATAGTCCCACATCCCTAATCCCTCTATCTACTCCTGTGTAGTCCAATGACCCTCCCCCCCATACCTAGTTTAAAATCTCCTCCAACCCTCTAGCCATCTTCTCCTAAAAACAGCTGCACCATCATTGTTGCCTGTGCAGTCCATCCCTATTAAAGAAGCCTGTAGCCAACAGAAAACTAATTTTTCTAAAAACCCAAACCCCATCTCCTTACACCACTCTCTAGCCACATGCATTTATACTCCCTGAGCTCCCGTTGCCTCCTAGCGTAGCACGAGTAGTATTTCGAAATCACTACCCTTGAGGGTCCTCACTTTTAACTTTGTACCCTACATCTCGGAAATCATTTTAAGGAACCTCACCTCCACCTCTAACTTTGTTCATTGCACCAATGTGAACCAAGACTGCTGGGTCACTCCCTGCCTCCACCAATAATCTGTTCTACACGATCCACCCACATGTCGAACCCTAGCACCAGGCAGGCAACACACGTTCGGCTGTAGGGTATTGGCGGCATAGTACCCTATTTACCTTTCTAATAATGGAGTCCCCTACCATTACCACCTGCCTATCTTTCCTAGCCCCCAGTTTCTTCCCTTGAATTAGAGATGGCTGTCCCCTGGGTGCTCAAGGGAATGTCCCACTCCATACATGCTGCTTCTGAGCCATCTTCCTCCACATCTTACATCCTAACATGGCAAATCTGTTGGGATTGACTAGCTATTCCCTGGGTGACCCTTACAAATATGTATTCCATTACCACCTTATCTACCCCATTTCACACCTCCAGTTTACTGGCCCTGGACAGAGTACCTGCATTCTCCAGGTTTCCGCAATGCTGCAAGTTCCCTTTAGATTTCTGCACTTCAGATTCTGAACTAGACTTCAGATGGGCAACCCACTCACATCTGCCCATACATAGGTCCTTTGGATCGGGCTTCGGTCCATGACTAAAACAGCAATACATAGCAACAGCTAAGCACCACAAGCAGCAAAACAGTAATAAGAAGCAAACAACAAATCTTTGTTCTTTTTGTTCTAAATGCTTCGGTTTCTTGACGCAACCTCTTAAAAAAACAGACAACCCCTTATTTAAAACAGAAAATCCCTTAAAAAGAAAATCGCTCAGAGCGGAACTAAACAGGTGAGGTTCAAAAAGAAAGGAGATTGGGAGACCCGTTAAAATTATATTATAGTGAATCTTATCACTTGTTAAAAACTATGGATAGTAGAAATAATAAGGTTTGACCTTTTTTTTTTCCCTAACAAGTGATGTGTGATTTGCATGCTGGAATTTAGTAAGGCGGAGATCAATTCGGTTCCTACCATGCATGCATATTTACCACGTAGAATGTATAGATGACTGGTTAATGAGGTCGTCACCTGTCCGTCCTGCATGGAACCAGTGGATGCTGCTTTGCTTTTCATCAGATGAAAACAAATTGACTTATACAGGAGAAGCCTTTTCCTTAGAGTATATCAGGAAAGCAATGTTGTAAGATGAAAACTCAGCAGACTGCTTGTCAATGAAAAAAAGGGTATTTTAATATGAACCTTCAGTCAATCTTCCCTGGTATTATAATGGCATTGTGATTCTGTCTTGGACCTCCGAGCAAGTGAGAAGGACAGAATATATTGTTTTTAGTCCTAGTAAATATGCATGCTCATGTGAATAACTTAATGTTGAAACCGGCCAATTGCCTCAAAGGAGATCATGTTCCTGATGAGGAAAGATCTTCCATGTCCCTGATGACGCCCTTTGCTTTGTTATATAGGAAGGAGAAGGAAGAAATCGACACTTGTGGGAACAATTATAAATCATGACGTGTGGGTTGTATATGAACCAGTAAAGGGAGCAGACATCATTAACAAGGGGACACATTGTATACCCTTAGTGTAATTGTGGCCATTCACTTGATGTTGATCGCCGGTGACAGTTCTGTAGACAAAATTAGACCATCAAAATCTATTATCAGGACAGACAAAATTTTGTGTGATCAATATTTATCAGCCTCTAATTGCAGACAATGTGGATTCAGTGAATGGACCAACTTAAGGCTGTGTACCATATTTGCCAATTTTCCATTCAGGCAGATTACGATCCTACAGATCCAGCTTCATTTAAAAAAAAACACATGATCAGGTAAATATTTCCACCACATCCAATCAAATATTTTCCAGGTTTTGGTTAAAAAAAAAAAATCAGGTGGTATAAGTTGGTCACTGCAAATTTTTAGGTGATATTTTGGCCTGATTGGCCACCCTGACCAAAAAGTTAGATAATTATATTTTAATATTACGGCCTGTTATTACACAGAAAAAAGTGAGAAATAGAGCCTCTGAGCCACAGTTTTAACACTAAAGCTGGGTTCTGCCCATGTACCTATTTTAAATAGATGACAAAGAAGGGAATCCTACAGATTCGTTATCTGTAAAAGATGGGATGTCCGAAAACCTACAGGATTGCCCTTAGTCGTTACTGTGTGTACCCAGCTTTATTTTTATGTTAGAGAGACAGGTTTTTGTTGTGGAAGCATATCTGAGAATATCAATGTGTCCATGACAACTGCATTTATCATCCAGTGGCGAGGGAGCGTTTTGTAAGAAATGGACAATTTTTGCGGACTAGAACAACAGATTGCTTCTATATTTACATACGATGCACTTTAAAACTGTTTGCTACAGCTAAATATGCTATCTACCAGAACCCCCAAATCTTTTCAGAGATTCACTTAGCACAGCAGAGCTGTGATACCTTTTATTGGCTAACTAAATAAAAAAAATGAAGCAAGCTTTCGGGAGTTCTAAGCCCCCTTCATCAGGCTAAATGTTACATACAGATATTGTTCATAATGGTTACAATTTACATTTATTAAATTGTAACCATTGTTACAATGTTGCAATGCCTGTTAGAAACCTTATTTGTCTTTTCAGGAACACATATGCCATCTAGTGGAACTTTATGAATACTTACCTAGATAGATAATATACCGATGTGGAATTTTTCTATATTTTATTCACTATTTTTACACTTTATGATGAAGTGTAATTGCAATATTATGTTTTGTATTCATTGTTATGAATTTTGATATCAGTGTTTTTATGAATATTATGAACTTTTATTAATACAAAATATTGTTGATATACTGTTTAACCTTATTAATAATTTTAAGTTACTATTGTATGATATATGGATTGCACTTCTTGCACTGTCACTTTGTGGCCCTCTAAAAAGTTGAAGGCGAAGCTAACACTGTTTGAGATTGATGTCACCATAAAAGTCTGCACTTGTTAATATGTGGTTACACCTGAGGAAGGGGGACAACCCCCTGAAACGTTGTGTGTATCTTGTGTATTCAGCATTAAATGAATAAATCACTGTTGCTGTAAAGCTTTATTGGAGTGTGCCTCCCTTTCACAATATATGTATATTACCTTCCTGTTACCACTCCACACACCTGGTTTAAAGCCTAGATAAAACTGGACTAAGCTCTCTTACGTTCCGAGGGTGCAATCCATCCGGTCCTGGGGCTTTATTGATATTAACTTTGTCTAATTGTTTCCGTACCATATCCTCCATCAGCTAGAGTGAATATTCCTCATTTATACCCTTGTTATTATTACAGTCAATGCTATAAGGAATAGGATTCTCTATAGTGAATACCGAGGAAAATGGTTTAAGACATAAGCCTTTTTGTCATCCTCTATAACCATCTCAGCCCCATAATTTAATTGTCTCACATTCTCGGTCCTCATCTTTTTACTATTAATATATATTTTAAAAATGTTGGGGGTAAACTTGCTTTGTTCTGCTATCCGTATTTCATTTTCTATTCTAGCTAGTTTAATTGCTTTCTTGCACTCATTATTACAGCTTTTGTACTCCCTGTAAGACTGTTTGGTTCCCTACAATTTAAAAATGTTAAAAGCCTTTTTCTTTTTTCCATTTCCCTTTTTACCTGAGCATTAAGCCATGCAGGAGAGGACCTAATTTTTTTTACACTTGTTCCCTAAAGGTACCGATTTGGAAATGTAATAGTTTAATATCCCTTTAAAAGTGGTCCACATCTGCTCAATATCCTTACCTAGAAACAGTTCCCCCCAGTCTATGAGCAGGAGCGATTCCTTTAACAACATAAAATTAGCTTTCCTAAAGTTACGTTTTTGTTAATTATAATAATCCAAACATTTGTATAGATGTCCATAGCCAGGATTCAAACCCTGGTCTCCATGTCAAAGGCGGTGCCTTTAACTAGTGCCCTATCCAGCCACTACATTTTGTCTAGTATATTCTAGTTATCTATGGGTAGTATATGGTTATTTATTACTAGGTTATTATATGGTATCATATTACTAGTTTATTATAATAACCAAACATTTGTATAGCTGCCCCTAGCCAGAATCCCCCCCTCGAATGTACCGTTCGCTAATAACCTAGTAATATAATAACCATACAATACCCTAGTAATATAATAACCATATAATTACCAGCATTCGAATCCTGGCTAGGGGCAGCTATACAAATGTTTGGATTAGTATAATACCCTAGTAATATAATAACCTAGTAATATAATATGGTTATTATAATAATCCAAACATTTGTATAGCTGCCCCCAGCCAGGATTCGAACCCTGGTCTCCCATGTCAAAGGCAGTGCCTTTCCTTTCCCCCTTATTACTGTGTGATATCCCGCCCAGCAGCTTTACAAGTCACCTGACCTTTATCCTCGAGTGCAGAAGCTGTTGAGACCACCCACCTATGATCCAGTGTTCCGGTGTTAAGCAGCTTTGATACTGCACCCCCTCAACTCCCTCTTGGATTCCCTTTGACATGTACCAAACTTCGCAAACGCGAGTCTTTGAACTTACATCAAAGGGTAAGATTCCTGCAGTTCTGTGTTATAATCGGCATGCTACTACATAGTAGCACACCGATTATAAGAATATTTTTTAGTTGTTGCCCCCATAGAGACCAATGGGAGGGGTGGGTTATATAAGGATATTACTCTGTAAGGGGTGCGTTATCCTATATAGTAACAGAGAGAGAGTGTTATTCTGTTTTTATTCTGCTGGGTCCTATCTTTTAACTTTTTTCATCTCATAAAGGCAGGTATTGATATAAAGACAAAGTTTGAGAATTACATCTCCTAAGAAGGTAAAAAGTTTTAAGTAAAAAAGGTTTAACATTTGAACCCAGCAAAATAAGCAAACCTGAAGTGGTTCTGGCTTAAAATAATTTGTCCAAGTTATTGAACCATTACTTAATTTATCCAGAGAAGGACACGCTTATTAAGTCGCAATACAATGGTAAGTAAAATGTACAATTTAATTGGATCTATTTTTGTATGTATTGCTGTGATGTGTAATCAATGTTTTCTGTTGATTTATTTACATTTACATTTATTGGCATAATCTGTTTTGTCGGGTGTATTTGAGTGTAATCAATGTAGTTCTATTGGATTTTATATTACCGTTTTTTATATTAAAGATATTTTGTATACAGAATTCCAAACTACACCGCATCTTCCAATAAGGTAAGGCTTTATTTGGAATATGCAGGCAGTTTTGGAATCTATACAAAAAAAAACCTATTATAGGAACATATTGGAAAGTTACAATATGTAACTATAGAAAAGGCCTTGCGTGGGGATATGATTATTGTGTTCTAATGGTGAACATTAAATGTCTGCATTGAGGACATGCAGACATCCCTTAAGACTGAAAGAAAAGAGAAAAGTTTGGAAGGGGTTTTACTGTAAGAATGGTAAAAGGGAATGTGGTGATAAAGGTTTATTGGACAGTTTAAAAAAAGTGGACGAGTTTCTAAAAACATAGAACATTGCAGGTTACTGGTATTGATACATACATTTGATCCAGGGATGTTTCTGATTGCCACTTGGAGTCAGATAGGAATTTGTTAGTGCTTCATACTGTTTTTTTTCCCTTCCTCTGGATCTACTGTTGGCAGGATGTAGGTATGCTAGTAGGTCGGACTAGATGGACATGTTTTATTCAGCCTCAAATACTATATTATAAATTATGGTGAAATATTAATATTATGAATTTATATGTTTTTGAGCCCTTGTCATATCTGTCCTGTATATTTCATTATCTAGAATTAATCACTGACTTTAAATTTAAATTCAATGCACCATAGGGTGTCAAGCCTTATAATGCCCAATAGGTTCATGTAATGATGTAACACATAGGAAGATGCTGTATAGATTCCATTAGGGGGTTTACTGAATAATTCTCAGTAAACAATAAGAAAAAGAGTAGAAGGAAGAAGAAAAGGGAAGGAAATAAGTATTATATTACTAGGTTATCATATAGGGTATTATATGGTTATTATATAACTAGGTTATTATATGGTTATTATATTACTAGGGTATTATAATACCAGCACCTCTGCTTGCATTTCTCGCAGCAAGGGCCGGGAGCGCGGCGGAGGAAAGAGGAGAGGTATGAGTTGGGGACTTTTTAAAGATTAAACATGCGGTTGGGGCGGGGCCCTTGGGGAATTTAGTACAAAATGTATTTTGGGGTGGACAACCCTTTTAAGTGGTGCAAGTTTAGTTCAATTAAGTCTATTGATCTTAAGAGAAAGCGTCGCAAAATGTATCTTATTTACATTTTAGATTTTCAGTTTATTAAGTATAATCTCAACTCCAGGGAGAAACGTTGTGTATGAATGATCATATCAGGCAGCATTTTTCTTTATTGAATAGGAATGGTGTGTTGTTCAAATTTGAAAATGGAAAAAAAAAGAACCAATTGCTTGTGGAACAGCTCTTAGGGCCCTATAAAGCCGCGGTATAGTTTTTTTAGCAACCACGATTTTAACAATCTGTAATCGAAAATTTAGATTGTTAAACCGATATTGAAGATTTACTACCCATAGCCTACATTTTGGTAGTTTGAACGTTCGTGTAATATGATCGCGACCATACATTTCCTCGTTGCGATCGTAAATGCGAAAAAGCAACTGCTGCTTTATAAATATGGCCCCTAGCACCAAGCTCATTTTGCACTGTACTTTTAACATAAACAAATGAGCATTGGTGTGAGTAACTCCATGATTGTATTATTTGCATTGAAATTATTAGTGAGCGTCTTAAATCTTTTAAGGATTTAAATTTTTAAGGACTTTCTAAGAGAACTCTTCCTTTAATATATTGATAAGCCCCGGAGTTAAGGAGCTATGCCTTACCCCTTCTTCACTCAATAGCGCAGTGGTCTGGGAACGAATAAGAAAAACTTACATTTTGCGTGATCCACCGTGGCCACACTGAAATCTCAGACCGCTTCCCTCTCCTGTACAGCTAAGCGTGCTCATTACGCAAGCTGTAGTGCCTTATACTCTCTTAGTAGTAGTGCCTTATACTCTCTTTTTATTAGTGACACAGATTTCAGTAACATTTTGTCATCTTGCTTAAAGGGTATGTCCACCCAAAATAAACTTTTTATAATGTTCTTTATATAATAGCACCAACCTCAAACCCATGTTCCATAGCTCCCAACATGTCCCGTTTTCGCGGGGGACTGTCCCGTTTTTGGGGTCCTTTCCCGCTGTCCCGGCACCCCCTCTCTGTTCCCCTTCCCCGCATTGCCCCGTTTTTTTTCCTTTTCCGGTGTCTGGTCCTTTTTTAGGGTAAAACCTAAACCGGAAGTGCACTAGCAGGCGTTAGGACCCTGCAGTTTGGAGACTTCCAGTCCTGCCTGCTGGTGGCGGGGCTTTGACCGAAACGGAGCTGCTGGGATTGAGGTTGGAGAGGGAAGAAAACTGCTGAAGGTCGGTGTGAGACTCTGTGCAGTCACTTAAACACTCCAGATGAACTTGCATGTGACAGCGTTATATACAGTACAGCACACACAGTAAATACAGGCCCAAACATTATTTCTTCCCTTACAGGGCCAGTGCTAGCTTCTAGTAGGGGCATTAGGGGGGCAAGTGCCTGCAAAGCTAGGTACACAGATAGTTATGCTCATATCTAGTCAGTAGTTTGCCCTGGGGGGACAAGACTTTGTGTTTTAGTATTATCTGTATGTGTGTGTAGTGTGTATCAGTGCATTGAGTGTCATGTGTGTAGTGTCAGTATATCAGTGCATGTGTATGTGTGTCAGTATACGTGCATGAGTGTCCAAATAATATGTGTACGTGTCATGTTGTTAGTGTTTGTCAGCATATCTCCATGTGTGTGTGGTGTATGTGTCCGTATATCAGTGTATGTGTGTCATGTATGTAGTGTGTGTGTCAGTATATCTGTTTGTGTGTCTCAGTATATCAGTGCATGTGTGAGTCTTGTGTGTGTCAGTATATGAATGCTGGTGTGTGTCTCATTATGTCAGTCAGTGTATGTGTGTCATTTTGTGTCCATTTTGTGTTGCCTGTATGTCAGTGCATGTTTGTGTCTATGGGTGTGGTTAAGTGTATGTATGTGGCAAAGATAGATATAGGTTGCCACCGACAGACAAAACAGGTAGATGACAGACCGACAGATGATAATAATATCCAGGTAGATAAAAAGATGCAGATAGACAAATGATAGACAGGTAGACAGACAGAAAGAGATAAATACTATATAGACAGGTAGGTAGATGGACAGAAAGAGATAAATAAGATAATGAACAGAAGATAGATAGATAGACAGACAAAAAGATATATCAGACCAGACTATAAAAACGATACAGACAAACACAAATAAACACTGATATTAGCATACTGGGTAGTGGCGTATGCATATGTCTTCTTTTTCATGGGATTTATCTTAAATTGGGGCGTAACCTATGAAAGATGGGAGTGGTTTAAGAAACGGGTGTGGGCCCTACTTACTCTCCCTTTTACTGTCCCTCTTTTGTTTTTCAAATGTTGGGAGGTATGAGTTCATTTTTCTCAAAATCATTTGCCTTTCTGATATTTAATGAATATATATCAGGCTGCTGCACTTCCTCTCCACCCGAGCTGCAGCTTAGAAAAAAAAAATTCTTCGCCTGTGTTTGTGTGTCTCACTCTCTCTCTCTCTCTCTTCTCTGGGCTGGCTGGCTGCAGCTGTTGATCCTGGATTTCTTCAGTACATAACTTTACAGCTGTGATTGGTTGAGAGGGAAAAGAGGGAGGGACCAGGGTCAGACCATTACTGATGCACTTCCTCTGTTCTCACTGCTGGATGCTAACAGACAGCTCAAGAACAGAAAAGAACAGAGACAGGTAATGTAACCTGTCTCTGTTCATCGCTGTATTGGTCCATGCTGCAGGATTAAGCCAGCTACAAAGGTCGTAACTTTGACCACTGGACCGATTTACATGCTGTAAAGTTTGTTTTGGAGCACTTATTTGGGCCAAATAAATATAAAAGTTAGTTTTGGGGGTGGACATGCCCTTTAACGGACTTTTCTAAATTTGAATTTATAATACCAGATTAATGGTCTGTTCTGTTCTGAATTGCATTATGGAATGTTATGAGAAGCACCAGAAGAGGGCAGTCTTTGTACACTATACAGTTGACCTATTTTTTAAAATTTTTTCCTCTTTTTAATACACTGTCTATGGTTCCTGTGTTTTGATTTGTGGCAGAAGTTCATGTTATCCAGTAGGTTTTTCAGAACCTATTTCTTTTCATTCATGTTTAAAAGGGGCACATTTTGCTTAGGATGGTTGTCTACAAAATGAGGAATTGTATTTAGAATCAGTAAATAAGATGGCAAACCGAGGGCAATTCAAAACAGGAAACTGACAAAGTTCACAAAATTCTGTGAACTTTCAGTAGCTAGATATTTTGGGGGGGGCATAGCACTCCTTGGCCAACCTCCAGTGGATGGCTATAGACCCTGTGAATAAAGAAGAGGCAAGGATAGGGACCGGGCTTTACTTTAAAAGGAAGCCTGTAGGATAAAAGACTTAAAGGACAACTCCACCCTCATAACGAGGATGAATGGCCACTTTAAAGTATGTTTATCTATGCCAGACATCCCACCCTGCCATTTTAGGCTCCGGGCAGGGTGGGAAAGGGGTGTGTGGTGAGGGGGCGTGATGTCACACAGAGACGTGGCTAGTGCCCTAGGGTGGGGGGAGGCAGGGTTAGAGGTGTTCCCGGGCATTCCAGGGGTGTGGTTGGACAAAAGGGCTGACTGAGGAGGAGACTAAAGTCTCCTCTCAGTCGCGAAGTCTGGAGTGGACTTGCAGGAGTGCGGGAGACCACCCCAAGAGGGGAGACTCCCAGACAATCCGAGCAATCATTACTGTATGCCTGCTATGCTTCTGGATGCCTTGTGGAAACTGAGCAATTTAGAGACCTGCACTGAGTTTGAGCATGCTCAGATCGGACAGCTAACGGGATTAGCATTCAGTCTTTGGCTTTGCTGTCAACTATAAAATCCATTACAGCTGCTAACTGAAACAACCAGGAGAAGAAATAGGGGCAAAAGAACATTGTGCTGCTTCCAGGTTACATCTAATATTTCAATTTCAAACTATTGCAGTTTAGGGTGATTTACTAGTATTACATTTTCATTTGAGGGCTGGACTTGTCCTTTAAACCCTCTCCCCCAAGGGTCTAAATGAAGTATCTTATTACGTTTTCGTAGGTGGAAAGGTTCTCATTCCTCAGTTCATGGTAAATATGTTGTATCATTTAGACCCAGTTGGATGACTAGCGAAACCTCTTCAAGAACTAAACTTTAGTCCAGTTGATCTAACTGAATCCAACAGATGTGGATAGAATATGTTTTCCTTAAATGATAACTACACTCTAAATGTAAAAATAGAAAGTACCTGGGACAGGGAGGTAGGATTGATTATTCTTAGCTCACAATATGTTTTCATTAAAGGGTATGTCCCCCCTAAAACCACTTAATATTCTGCCTCCCCCATGTCCCCCAGCCCCAACCGCATGTTTGCTTTTTCAAAAAGCTCCCCAAACTCTTACTTACCTCCCCTCGATCCTCCGCCGCACTGCCCCCCTCTGCCTGCGAGAATGCAAGCAGAGGGCGGACCGGCAGTCGCGTCTGTGATTGGCTGAGCGGCAGCCAATCACGGACGCGGCTGCCGGTCATTCAGTGCAGCGGAGGAAAGCGGAGATTAAGTAAGAGTTTGGGGAGCTTTTGAAAAAAAAAACATGCGGTTGGGCTGGGGACATGGGGGAGCAGCATATTAAGGGGGTTTAACGCTAGGGGGAGGGATAGTAGAATGGGAGGGAGAGGGAAGAGAGGGAGGAGGGGGGAGAAGGGCTGCAGTGCGCATGGCAAATATCTACTGAGGCAGATAGCAGGCAGAGACCTGCTATCCTCCTGGTGTTAGTTTTGAGACTTTGGGGGGGGTTTACAGGAGAACCCTATGGAGCTGGAGATGTGAGGTGGATTAAACTACACTACATGGTGGGGCCAGTAGTTGGGGGGATTATAGTTTTGGGGGTGGACATGCCCTTTAAAGAGCTACAGTATAGCACTTTTTAATGTCCAGCTTAGTCTTGACCAATCCGTATTAAAGATAGTGCTGTAAGCCAGGAAAAGACTGTCAGAATCAGTTTTCTTTGGGCTGATGCTCCTCACAGAAACAATTTTGGGAGGTAGGAACTACCAGTCCTATATCCCTCCCAAGTACTTTTCTTTACTGCAAAAAATGGCACCAGACCCTCCACAAGCCCATTACCCTCCATGTTTTTAAAACAGCTGATCCCATGATGAAGAAAAGATATGCGCGATCAACTGTTTAAAAGAGCGGAATCGAACCAGAAGTTCGGGTCCGACCTGTTAAACAGCTAATCCCACATATTTTTTTTCTTCATACATGTGATGGGCTGTTTCAAAACAGCTGATCATGGAGGGGCCCAGGCCTCCAATCTCACTGAGGGACCCAGCCCCTGCAGTACAACCCCTGTATTATAAGTAATTTTAATCACACTTTTTTATTACAAATAGGATCCTCCATAAGACCTTACAGCACTTTATAGGGACTTTTTTGCTACTCGCACTTTATTTTAGTAGCACTTTTCAGAGTAGTGGAATTGTGCATTAATAACATCGCTCCTTGAATGTTTTGATTAACATTTTGTACTCAGATTGGACTTCTAATTGCCTTTAAGTGGCAAGAGAAAGAATTATAATCCCAGCCCAGAGGGGGGTGGACTTGCAAATCAATGTTGGATCCCCACACATGGCTAAGCAATTTAGTCCTACAATAACCAAAAGTTGTACATTTAAGGAATAGTTCACTGCAATAGTGAACTATCCCTTTTCTACTTGATTGAAGCCAGGGAGGTTAAGGAGCTATCCCTTACCTCCCGTTCTTCAATCAAACCTTTCACCGATCCACGGGGCCGCTCTGAAATTCCGTGGCATGCGCATATGGATGCGTTATAGCGTAACAAAGCAGGAAGCAGTCGGGAACTGTCAGAGCGGACCCGCTGGATCTGCGTGAAGGTAAAATGTAAAACATGATTGAAGATAGAGGTAAGGCATAGCTCCTTAACCTCCCGGCTTCAATCAATGTCGGAAAGGATTTTCACTATTGCAGTGAACTTCCTTTAAGCTGAACTATAGATTTTTAGCATTTTAAATAAGCATATTTATTCCCATCAGATCCTGCACACCAAATTGTACAATCCAAGTACCTTTCCAAACACAGCCAGTCATAGTTTTTAACACTTGCATGATGTAGCCATATTGGATTTAACCAATGGAGCTGTGTTCAATTCATCAGTGCTAACTGCTAAACACTGTGCTGCACTAATCACCCACACAGCTGAACATTCTCTCATCATTTACAAATAGTCAAGTCGACTGCTCATTATATGCTGCTTTCATTGTGGTTCATGGATAAATGAATGATGGTTTGCTTTTCCATACCCAGTATATTAGTTTTTATAAGCTTCTTCAGCTATTGGCACATAAAACTTATACAAGAGATCTTACTTTGTAGCCATCAGTCACCTCTATATATTGCAGAAATATACATGAACATAACACATCTTACTTACCTTTGTTAATATACTGTGATCTTTTTTGGCTGTATATCCCAGATTCTACTTTCAATTCATGGTTGTTAAATCATTACCATGTAAAGAAAAACAGAAAATGCTCTTTGGTTAATTGATGTGAAATTCAGTAAATTACCTACTACAGTAATATCACCACATCCTGGTTCTTTGTAATAAGCAAAAAAAAAAGCAAGAGAGAGATACATACAAATATTAATGAGCAGCAAGGATATTAATGGCTCAATTTTTACTTTTTAATTTTCTTGGGAGACATGGAATTGCCAATATATGTATTGTTTGATTTACATATGTGTGTATGATTGCCCTGAGACTTGAATTTTTATGCAGATGTCTTCTTTGTTTTACAGTCAAATTCAGCCACTTCTAAAACATAGATCTAGCAAAAATCCATATCTGTTTTTTATTGAAAGACAAACTGAGACTTACAAACATTGGCTTTCGGCAGCTTTTGTTATGTCATTCAGTAAATGATAAATGAGTGAAATTTAATTGACTGACATATCTATAAACTATATTTATACCATCAGTTTTTTTTATGGCGTCTTTGTATTTTATAGCTTTAGAATGTTTAAACTAGTCATAGCTTGGTCTAGGCAACCAGCCACACTAAGAAAAAAGTTTTATACCATTGCATAGCCTTCAGCAAAATCTTAAACATCTAGACATTTGCTGATGTTACAAAGTCCTGCTTGCCCCTCTTACTTACAAAAATGGTTACTGCTGCATGTACCACAAATCGCTTCTTAAAGGTGCCTAAACCCCTGGAACATCTTTCCAAAACTATTGGAGATTTTTGTAGCTTGTGAGTCTATGTAAATTACCTTTTAAATTATGGTGTTGTAATTGCACTGCATTTTGAATTTTTAACTTTTCTTCCTCCTTTATCTTTGTTTGAACAATGTGACATTTCATGTAAAAGTACAGTTGGGGAAAATTCATCCTTGTTTACATCAAGTAAATTAGATAATTGGCTTAGGTGCAATATTGTATATAACTAATAATACTTGTAAAGGTAATAAACTTTATGAGAAAATCAGGATATCTAAGGCAAAGAATATAATTATTATAGTAATAAAGAGGATGTATGATGCCTGGGACTACCTAAACTAACAAAAACTTTAAAAAGCAAATACATTTCATAGCAAAGTTCCTGCTATATAATCTTAAAGAGTAACTATGGTCCAAAAATGATTTTAGGTAATTGACAGGAATTTTGCAATTTACTTTCATTGTTTTTTTGTTGTTGTTCTTTTTATATATTTTTAGTTTTACATTTTTATATGTATATGGTAGAAGCATCACCAGATCCCCTGCACTTCCCTGCACCATGTGACAATTCCCAGTGTCTCCTCTCCTCGTGGGCCCCAGCCCCTCCCCTGTACTGTTCTCCTCCTCCCTCCCCTCCCTCATCACTTTAACTCAATTTCTTCCCTGGTTTCTTGCCAACCACAGATAGAAAGAGGAACTAGTATTGTGACTGCAGATTAAGAACCTCCCACCCCTTAACTTTCTGATCAGTTTCTTCATATCTTGGGCCGTGCAGCACGTAGTTGGTGGTTGATGCTCATTTTAAAGGTAGGATCCTGGCCTTTCATTTAAAATCAACATTTTTGAGACCAGTTTAGCTTTAGTCTGCAGAAAGTACTCAATTGCTAACTTGTTTTTTGTCAAATTGAATGTTTAACTTTTTAAAGCACAAATCTTTCTAATGCACGCAATCTCCATTTTTGGTCCGTTTTTGTCAAACACAAGCAATATGACATGCAATTTTAATTTTACCTATAATCCCATGCAAAATGCATGCACAACGCATGTAAAAGCATATAAGAGCGGACAAAAGCAGTTGGCAATGTGCAGCACTTTTTTGTGCATTGTTATGTGGCCTCAGCCTAACATACATAATCCTCAATACCACAGTCCTAATCAGATCTGATTTCTCACAATTCAAGCCAGCCATGGAGCATGTTTTAAAACACACATAGACACTTACATTAATGACCTTTGTGCACCTTTCAAGCCAAATTCAATGTTATTACTTTCTCTTTCTATTTATAGTTCCCCTACCAATACCCTAACATTGAGCATACATTATTAAGTCTTTTATTAAAGGGGAACTGTGGTCTCCGACAATTGATTTTAAATGAAAGGCCAGTTTCCTACCTTTTTAACGAGTCATCAACCCCCTCTGTACGTGCTCCACAGCTCAAGAATAAAAAAATACTGACCGAAATTAATGGGTGGGAGACTGACATGTGAGGGGCTTGCAAGAGGAGGGGGGCTGCAAGGAAGGAGGAGACACAGGGCAGAATGACTGTCACATGGTTTTCAGAGCAGGAAGCTGAAGTGCGGGGCCTGTGATGCTGCTGCTGCCATATCCACACACAAAATGTAAATATCTTCAAAACTATGCAAAATAAACAATGAAAGTAAATTGCAAAAATACCGAAAGCAATTCCTATCATTTACCTAGTCATTTTTGGACCACGGTGAGTTCCCCTTGTTTCGTAGCCAGTCATTCTTTGTAATTTATTTTCTAATTTTATTTGCGACAGTTTCACGACATTAAAATTGTGGCTCTTGCTTAAAAAGATGTGTTGTCTAGTGTCATGATTGGCTGAAATTCGGCCCCTTCAGCTATTGCTGTGCATGGAAAACGCATGGAACAGCTGCTGCAGCGAGCCGAGGGACGAATCCTAGTAAGTATATTTAGGAGATCCAGAGAAATGTTTTAAACCGAGCGAAGTCTGGGCTGGGGGAAGGGGGTTTAGTAAAGGTGAAATTTTTTGTGGAGGTGGACACACCCTTTAAATAATTGGTGGATCCTTGCCAAGAATCACAGAAAATGGTCCTTAAATGCAATGATACCAAGTTACCAACCTAAAGAGAGTTGTTGAACTCCCTAGTGGTATTGTGATTGTAAATTCTCATACATTGGAATTTTTTTTTTGCTGTAAATATTAAAGGGGAGCTGTGGTCTCCAAACAGTTGAGTTTAAAACCTCTCTATGTGCTCCACAGCCAAGATTAAAGAAATGACTGACCAAAGTTAATGGTGGTGGCTGACATGTGACATTCCTAAGGCTTCTCTCTCGCACAGTGCCGCCGACGAGCACAGCCTCAGACTCCCTCAGATTGAGGGAGACAGGAAGTCCCTCCTACTCTCTACTGTGTGAAGTCCTGACAGAGTAGGTAAGGGAATCTACAGCCCCCAAAGCCTTCTTTCCCATATGTAGACACCTTTTCAGGCTATCACGTGGGTGGGCGGGGCTTAGGCACCCATGAGTGGGCGGGGCCTAGGCACCCACGGGTGGGCAGGCCATGGCACCCATGGGTGGGTGGTGCCACATAGGGCTGTAAAGAATGGGCCATGGGGGCCTGCAACGGAGGGACCATGGGTCCATGAGTGTGAACCAGGGGGGCTGCAAAGGGGAGGAGGAGATACAGGGCAATGTGACTGACATTGTTTCAGAGCAGGAAGCAGGAAGTTCAGGGGACCTGTGATGCTCTGCCATATCCACATAAAAATGTAAATATCAAAACTATGCAAAATAACAATGAAAATAAATTGCAAAAATTCTTAGGAGAGCAATTCCTATCAATTTACCTAAAGTCATTTTTGGACCACAGTTCCCCTTTAAAGGGTATGTCCCACCTAAAATTGAACTTTTAATATAGATCCCCCCTGGGCTCCCAGCCCCAACCGCTATATTTTTTTTTTTTAGAAAGCCCCCAACTCTACTTACCTCCCCTCTTTCCTCCGCCGCGCTCCCGGCCCTCTGCTTGCAAGGAAATGCAAGCAGAGGGGCGGGACCGGCAGCCGCGTCTGTGATTGGCTGAGCGGCAGCCAATCACAACGCGGCTGCCGGCAGCTCACTTCGCCGGAGGAAGAGGAGAGGTAAGTAAGAGTTTGGGGAGCTTTCAAAATAAAAAATATGCGGTTGGGGCTGGGAGACATGGGGGAATACTGCACTGAAGGGGTTTTATGGTAGGGGGAGGATAGTAGAACGGAGGAGAGGGAGGGAGAGGGAGGGGGAGGGGGGGAAAGGGCTGCAGTACGCATGGCAAAAATCTACCTGAGGCCAGCTAGCAGGCAGTTCCTATATGGACCTGCTAGCCCCTGGTGGGCAGTTTTGGGACTTTGGGGGGGGACTACAGGAAACCCTATGGAGCTGGGATGTGAGGTAAGGATTACAACATACACTACATGATGGGGGCCAGTAGTTGGGGGGATTATAGTTTTTGGGGGTGGACATGCCCTTTAAGGTACATTTGACCAGAATGTACCAACTTGCTGCTTTCCTTCCAGGTGCAGTAAACTTCCCTGCAGCCTCAGCATTGCTTTCCTATCTGTGGTGAGTATTTTAAAAGCTAGAACACCACACATCTAAGTATGGATAGATTCAGGATAATGTCTGACTAAGGATATAAGTAGTGCATTGTATATTAAACAATGGTATAGTAAGCCAATAAGCTAAAGCTAGAAGGAGATTTTGATAAAAAGATGAGAATGTATGTATTCTTTTAAATATAACCTGTAAGTGTGTGTTTATATTGCCCCAATAAGTGCAATTAATGGATGATTATATACAGTAGGAGTTAATATCCAATCACTGAAGATTAATAATAGCGGAGTATTATAAAAAATCTAGGAATTCCTTTCTGTGCTCTCTGGAATTTGTTGTTCCTTGTGATTAATGAACATAAATCAAGGATGACAATTCATACTTGCAGCTGGAGGGAAAGCATGTTGGGACTGCTAGAAATAGGTAATATTCAGAAATCTGAGCCATTTTTACATGAAACAATGTTCTTAGCCCCAAAGGAACAGTTTGGATGGTTCTGCATTAAATATGAAAAATGTTCTATTGTTTCCTGTTTTGCTGTAGCTTTCCTTTAGCAGGATCATAGTCTTTGAAACTGTAAGGTACGTCATATAAATAGATGTGTAGTCGGAGAATTGTTAAGCTTGCAATACAATACATTATCCTGCATTCATATTAATATTATAAGTGCAATAATCATTTTTATCTTTGTGAAATGTCACATCCAAGCTATTTCATTACCTGTCCCGTTAATGGACAAGTTTTCTTCTCTCCTGTAGTAAAAACTGTGTTTTCAAACTGAGATTTAAATGATCTTACACAGAGACTTATAATGGTTATATGATGCAATCAAAGGTCTTCCTGTGTATAACTGTATTAATTGTACTGTAATAATTTTCTTACATAGCATTATATATTCTGCAGTGATTTATAGTACCTGTAGGAAACCCACGCAATCAAGTTAGAACATACAAATTATTGCAGATGTAACCAAGGGGAGATTTGTCCCCATGCTACCCAATGAGCCAATGTGCTGCCCTAAAATTTAAGGATTTATTTAATCAGGTCCTAGGGCTAAATGATATAAACCTAATCTAAATTTTACAATTTCCCTCAATTATATAATTATATAATTTTCAATTAACCCTCTGTCTGCCTTAGTAATATCCTTATTTTTACCCTTCGTATTATTACTGCCCCTTCTATAAGGACCAGGATTCTCTATAGTGCATACAGAGGGAAAAAAACCAAACTCCTTTACAAAGTCATTCTAATCTTTCTCGCTGCCATTCTTTCCCAGTAGACAGGCATGCTCCATCCAGGGAAAGAGGGAGGATCTTTATAAATAGCTCAGCTATGAGCATGTTGTAACGCTAATGTTATATGCAAAATAAACGTTTGCCAAAAAATTCTACACACCTGATTTTGGATATTTCTTTATAGATATTTATGTGACACAGGAAAGGAAGTGGCCAAAGAGTAAAAGGTGATGTAAAAGGAATTTCCAATCAGTCACTATCTGCATGATGAGCTAAGACACTTCTGATTAACCCTTAACAACAAGCTCAGGATAATAAACAAACAGGAGTTTTTATGGTTTCTAGGCCTTGTCTCATAGAACACGACATGCTCCTTACACACAGCCGACTAAATACACATATTAATGATTTGGCTACATGACCATGAGGGTATGTTGGATGGGGGTCTTTTTATCTCTCAATGAGATTTGAGATTTGTAATAGCAGGAAATGGCATTGTGAGTTGTGAGAATGAGATAATTTGTAGGAGCATGGCTTGTATAGGAAGGATTTAATGTATTGCTGTCTTGTTATTTTAATGAGAATTTATTCAGTAACCCCCTAATGGAATCTATACAGCATCTTCCTATGTGTTACATCATTACATGAACTATTGCAGGCATTATAAGGCTTTGACACCCTATGGTGCTTAATTAAATTTAAAGTCGGTGATTCCATTCTAGATAATGAAATATACAGACAGATATGACAAGGGCTCAAAAACATATAAATTCATAATATTAATATTTCACCATAATTTATAATATAGTATTTGAGGCTGAATAAAAACATGTCCATCTAGTCCGACCCTACTCAGCTATACCTACATTTCCTGCCTAACAGTAGATCCAGAGGAAGGAAAAAAAAACATATGAAGCACTAACAATTCCTATCTGACTCCAAGTGGCAATCAGAAACATCCCTGGATCAAATGTATGTATCAATACCAGTAACCTGCAATGTTCTATGTTTTAGAAATCGTCCACCTTTTTTTTAAACTGTCCAATAAACCTTTTATCACCACATTCACTTTTACCATTCTTACAGTAAACCCCTTTCCAAACTTTTCTCTTTTCTTTCAGTCTTAAGGGATGTCTGCATGTCCTCAATGCAGACATCTAATGTTCACCATTAGAACACAATAATCATATCCCCACGCAAGCTGCCTTTTCTATAGTTTACATATTGTAACTTTCACTATGTCTTCCTATTCAATAAGGTTTTTTTTTTGTATATATCCAAAACTGCCCTGCAATTCCAAATAAAGCCTTACCTTATTGGAAGATGCGGTGTAGTTTTGGAATTCTGTATACAAAATATCTTTAATATAAAAAACGTGATATAAAAATCCAATGACTACAATTTGTTATTACTACTCAAATACACCCGCAAAACAGATTTTATGCCAAATAAATGTAAAGTACAATAAATCACAGCAAAACATGATATACACACACACAGCAATACATACAAAAATAGATCCAATTAAATTGCTTAACATTTTACTTACCATTGTATGCGACTTATAAGCGTGTCCTTCTCTCTGGATAAATTAAAGTAATGGTTCAATAACTTGGACAAATTATTTTAAGCCACAACCACTTCAGGTTTGCTTTACTCTGGGGTTCTAAATGTTAAACCTTTTTTACCTTAATAACTTTTACCTTCTTAGGAGATGTAATTCTCAAACTTTGTCTTTATATCAATACCTGCCTTTTATAGATGAAAAAGGTTAAAAGATAGGACCCAGCAGAATAAAACAAATAAACACTCTCTCTCTGTCTACATATATAGGTATAACGCACCCCTTACAGAGTAATATCCTTATTAACCCACCCTCCCATTGGTCTCTATGGGGCAACAACTAAAAAATATTCTTATAATCGGTGTGCTACTATGTAGTACATGCCGATTATAACACAGAACTGCAGGAATCTTACCCTTTGATGTAAGTTCAAAGACTCGCGTTTGCGAATTTTGGTACATGTCAAAGGGAATCCAAGAGGGAGTTGAGGGGTGCAGTATCAAAGCTGTTAACACCGGAACACTGGATCATAGGTGGGTGGTCTCAACAGCTTCTGCACTCGAGGATAAAGGTCAGGTGACCTTGTAAAGCTGCTGGGCGGGATATCACACAGTAATAAGGGGGAAAGGAAAGGCACTGCTTTGACATGGGAGACCAGGTTCGAATCCTGGCTGGGGGCAGCTATACAAATGTTTGGATTATTATAATAACCATATTATATACTAGGTTATTATATTACTAGGGTATTATACTAATCCAAACATTTGTATAGCTGCCCCTAGCCAGGATTCGAATCTGGTAATTATATGGTTATATATATACTAGGTATTGTATGGTTATTATATTACTAGGTTATTAGCGAACGGTACTTCGAGGGGGGGATTCTGGCTAGGGGCAGCTATACAAATGTTTGGATTATTATAATAAACTAGTAATATGATAACCATATAATAACCTATTAATATAATAACCATATACTACTACCATATGATAACCTAGTAATATACTACCACAAAATGTAGTGGCTGGATGGGCACTAGTAAAGGCACCGCCTTTGACATGGGAGACCAGGGTTTGAATCCTGGCTATGGACATCTATACAAATGTTTGGATTATTATAATAACCATATGATAACCTAGTAATATAATACCATATAATATTATATTACTAGGGTATTATATGGTTATATATTACCAGGTTATTATTGGTTAGAATATAGGGTATTATATGTTATTATATTACTGTTATTATATAATGGTATCATATTATATGGTTATTATATTACTGGGTATTATATGGTTTATTTATTACTAGGTTATCATATAGGGTATATATTAAAGTGTAAGCTCTGCCGGACAGGATTCCCTTCTCCCAATGGTTCCCTCTCCCTGTATTGTACTGTGTCCCTCTGATATTAGTGTAAGCTCTGCAGGACAGGATTCCCTTCTCCCAATGGTTCCCCTTATTGTTATCTGTGTCCCTCTGATATTAGAGTGTAAGCTCTGCAGGACAGGATACCTTCTCACAATGGTTCCTCTCCCTGTATTGTATCTGTGTCCCTCTGTATATTAGAGTGTAAGCTCTGCAGGACAGGATTCCCTTCTCCCAATGGTTCCCTCTCCCTGTATGTATCTGGTCCTCTGTTATTACAGTGTAAGCTCTGCAGGACAGGATTCCCTTCTCCCAATTGTTCCCTCTCCCTGTATCGTATCTGTGTCCCTCTGTATATTAGGTGTAAGCTCTGGAGAACAGGGGAAATAGCACAAGCAATGATGTGGAAGTGCCCACTGTTCCTCAGATAATCTGTTTCTTATATCGCACAAACAAACAACGTTTCGAAGAACGCTATGTCTCCCATCAGGTTAACTCTCACAATAACCCCTCCACCATAAGAGCCTAGTGATCAGACAGCCCCTCCCTCTTCACTTAGGGGAGTGGTTAGTGCAGCATCTGGCGCAAAACAAACATTTTATAGACATTATTAACTTTCTTTTTTAACCAGTGTTAAATGTCCAAGTTCATAAAAAAAGTGAAAAAAAATTCAGAAACATTTCCTTGGAAAAGAGTTTTTGTGGATGAAGCCTTTCCAATGCATATTGTACTGAGAATAAACAATGGAGAGTGCACATATATACAGTGTATCCAATAAAATTCTATTAAAATCAACACAAAATCAATCACTATTTTATGAACTTTGGACATTACTAAGACGGACACTGGTTAAAAAAAAGTTTTATATGTCTATAAAAGTTGTGTTTTTCCCCAGATTCTGCACTAACCACTCCTCCTAAGTGAAGAGGGAGGGGCTGTCTGATCACTAGGTCTATTTATGGTGGAGGGGGTTATTGTGAGAGTTAACCTGATGGAGACATAGCGTTCTTGAGGTAGAGGACTGACTGAAGCTGCACCTTCAACTTCAGTGGCACGCTGCCATAAGGAGTGCCTAGGCCCAAACCTATATTGCAGGACAGGGGAAATACCAGCTGTGTCGGATACTTACTGCAGTAAGTGGTTGGCTAAGGCATCCTTACATATAGGCTGATCGGCTAACGAGCCAGAACTCACAAGCTTCTAACGCAACATTTTCTATTTGTCTGTGTTCTTTGCAGCATGTACTGGGAAATAGACAAACAGATAAAAATCAGCAGTTTATTATCTGTAGATCCAGGATGTCTAAACGTGTCCCTTCAGGTGTTGGGGGGAGTCTTAAGGCTCTGCCGTCAGGGGTCGTGCCTCGCTCGAAAATCTAGCGTGTGCGCGAGCCTTTAGTTTTCACCCAGGAAATGAAGGGAGTTGGGGTGTAAGCATGAATACTCTCAAACTATGGATGATGCTTGATAACTACAATACCTAGAGAATAAAGTTAGAGAAAAAGGGAAATATTGGTACCTGTATGATGCTGTGCATGTGTGGAAGCAGACGGTCTATCCGCCTTCTAACAACATAACCAGCCCTGCAGACATTTTACGAACTTCAGGATCCTCATCTACAGCCAGAGCAAAGAGATGCTGCAAAAAAGGAGCAGAAATGCAGAATATGACACTGCTCACTCACAGCAGAAAGTGTCAAATGTCAACACCCCATTCCATTGGGGATACTTACCTCTCCGAGTAACCCTTACCTCAGCATTTAACACAATATAAAAATATAGCACATAGTAACTTATTCCACACAATAACAAAATTACTGGTATTAATATAGTATGGGCTGATTCAGAGATCCTTTCCATTAAAGTAAGGAGGGCATTTTTAGGGCTGATAAGACAACAAAACCCTCCAATACTAGTTACAAAAATTATGGTAGGGTATAAAGGTTGGACTAGATGGACGTATGTCTTTATACAACCTCCAATACTATGTTACTATGTAACTGTTATACAGACATTATGGGTAGGGTATAAAGGTTTGACTAGATGGACGTATGTCTTTATACAACCATCAATACTATGTTACTATGTAACTGTTATACAGACATTATGGGTAGGGTATAAAGGTGGACTAGATGGATGTATGTCTTTATACAACCTCCAATACTATGTTACTATGAACTGTTATACAGACATTATGGGTGAGGTTAAAGGTTGGACTAGATGGACGTATGTCTTTATAAAACCTCCAATACTATGTTACTATGTAACTGTTAGACAGACATTATGGGTAGGGTATAAAGGTTGGACTAGATGGACGTATGTCTTTATACAACCTCCAATACTATGTTACTATGTAACTGTTAGACAGACATTATGGGTAGGGTATAAAGGTTGGACTAGATGGACGTAGTTCTTATACAACCTCCAATACTATGTTACTATGTAACTGTTAGGCAGACATTATGGTTAGGGTATAAAGGTTGGACTAGATGGATGTATCTCATAAAATGACAAACAAGGGCGATGATGTAAAATAATCAATGAATCCAATGTTTCCATCCAAGAGAACAAACAGATCAGACAGTATGAATACAAAGACCCTCATTCTCTATCGGGTGTGTATCACTTCATATCTCTGTAGAATCCAATAAAGCCATTGGGTAGATGAAACATACGATAATAAAAAGGAGTTACAGCAACTACAAGGCAGATTAAAGGGCATGTCCACCCAACATGATGTCTCGGCCAATACAGGCGCCGTGCACAGAAAAAGCACAGAAGCTAAGCGAAGAGCACAGAGGGAAAAGGGCTGGTAAGTAGGTTTCCCAGTACCTTAGAAATGTAAGAACCTCAGCATTGTATCAAGGTTTTGTAGGGGGTGGACAAACTCTTAGGGAATTAAGTAGAGCCACACCAGTCTTGAAAGTCGATAGTAGAGATTTATTGCATATGATCACATGTGCTGGTCACTCAAATGCATAGTGAGTAACCAAGATAGCTTGCACAGACCACTTTCTTATACACAATCTTGACCATACGTCACAAGCCCATCCTATAGAAAAGGACTTTGCCGTCCCTTTTTACTTTAGACATGTAACCTTATATGGCCATTTGTTACCTTACACAACTTTAACAAGAAACATGTTATCCAATTGTGACTAGAGATCCCAGAGGTCCATGTTACATATACATCTCATATTCATGCCACGTCTACACAGTCATTGCAAATGTATGTAGCCAATACAGTTTCTATACATGATAACATTGATATATTATAACTTTAACAATACCTTTAAAACTTCCCCTCACAAGCTGAAGGAGAGCACACACATTGTCGATACCCGACAAATCCGCAAGACAACGTGAGCTCAAAACAACCAGCAACGATGCAGACAAACTGCCAGGGCACATGAAATCGTAATCACATGTGTGGCCTCCTTGTCCTACTGGGATGGCCACTTACCTCAATGAAAGGTCTATGTTATCCATGAGGGCCTGCGCTCGGTCGGTGATAAACTGATTGAACATCTGATAGCGTGAGACCTAGAGGAAAGGAGGGACATTACAAGGAGGAACAGGGGGGTGAATCCTGGGGATGCGTTGGGACACAGGCGAGACGGTTACCTGATTTTTGGGACTGCAATGTTTAAAAACTGCAGGAACTTTGGGATCATGATATTAAGAGGCCTATTGAGAGCGTCACTGTCCAAAGTTCTGAGGAATCTTCGCAGATTTTCTGCAGAGCCCCGAATGCTCCTGCAACACAAAGGGGAAACAAGTGACGCAGAAACTAAATATGCACAAAAACATTCAACAGCAGCGCCCACACAAAGACGGGTATCAGGGGAGGTCCCACTATGAGCGCTGCGTCTTCCAAATTGCAAAGTAATTTAAAATATAATGGAACAGGACGAATCCGTTCCACACTATAACTTGCAATCCAAATCTATTTGGTCGTTTTTTACCTGCACGACTTTAAATAGTCTATGGAACGCAAAAAACAAGGGGACAATCGGATTATTCAGTTTTTTTCCAGCATTTCGCTATTTTCCACAAAATGTACACCAATGCAAACGGACCAGAAACACGGACAAGCACATAGAAAACCGCGTGTCTTACACCGCAAATGGACCAGAACGTGGGCAAAACGCACTCTAAACTAACACCACAAAGCACATGGTGGGACCTAGCCCTTAGTGCTGAAAAAAAAATCCTGGAATTAAACAAAACTTTATTTGCTTTAGATTTTGATTACACAAGAAACACGGCCTCAATTGTCAGTATGTAGCAAAGCGACTTATAGCTCCATCTGTGTGTGGGCCTAATCCTGTCCTCCTGTTCATAAAACAGCTTTGGAGTCATCCATTTGTGACAAGGTGCTCCACCTTGTGGCTGAACCAGGATATTATAGATTACATTATAAACGTAATACTGTAGTCTTTGTTTAGCTCAATGTAAAGGTTCTGTTCTTATTAAAAAGAATCTTTCACACCTGGGATCTATCCTATAGAATAACCCAAGAAGTAAAGTGCTAGTTGGGAAAGATATTTGCCATTTCTCTGGACACAAGGGCCAACAGTGATTAAACCTGCCTCGTGTGTCGGAGATCAGCCATTGTCCTGTACCTCGCACGTGTTGTAGTCCTCAGAATTGAGCAAGTTGCACAGCTGGGGAAGCAGATCCGGCCACATTTGTAGCTTCCCTTGGAAGCAATGGTGGTAATGAGGATCCTGGAAAACAGACATGGGCCAGTAAAAACTAGAGGAATGTTCAAAGTGAGGCAAATACACTCTACTTAATATTACATTAATGTTTTCTTAAAGGGCAAGTCCCCAATAAAATGGTAAAGCACCCCCCAAACCTGTAATAGTTAGAAATCTAAGAGATGTAAGACTAACCCGAAATGCTGCCCGATGTTCCTCTTTCGGTTTACTGGTTTTCCAAGTTAGCAGCTGTCCACTATGGATGTATTTCCTAGCTGCCTCTAAACATGTGCGAGATTATAAAGAGCTTGGAGATGAGGCTACCTTTTGAGGGCTAGGCCAAACCACAGCATTTAAATCCACATTAAAAACCACTTACTAGTGTTGGCCAATTGGTCCGCTTATCGAAGTTCATGTGTTTTTTTCCCACGGATTGCAGAGCAAGCAGACAACATCCGGTATAGTGTGGCCTTGCCCTAAGACTGGGTACACACTGTCAGCTTCTTCCTCCTGACCATCACACGGCAGTTTCAACTGGTAAGCTAGGGGAAGGACTGTCAACAGAGGACCGCACAATCAGACGTGGCTTTGACATGTCCCATTATGCGTATCCGATTTGGATGGAGAGAAGACCTTGGGTGTATTACAGGTTAGTCTATATATCTCCCAGCCTTCTAACTAATTGTGGTTTGGGGGTGATTTTCCTATATATACTTTTGATTTGAGGGATGAAGGAGGGGGGGGAGGACACGCTTTTCTGTATTACAAGCTGGAATTCACAAAACAAAAAGGTAAACAGCTCTAAAAATTTCCATTTTTTATTAGCAATAAAATAGAAAACCCATTTCTCCACATTGGAGGATTCTGCCATACTATGTCACCTCATGTAAAGCACATCCTAGAGATCCCAGAGCAGATGGTGCCTATGGTTGATAACAGAATGTTCTACACACAGTGAGCGATACCCTCAGTAACGTTTGGAAAGAAATAACCTTCCTTTCGATGCACAGACCGAGGGAAAACGTTTTTAGTCTTTTTACTGCAGCTCTACAGCAAGCTCAAAGCTTTTAATATCGGAATTCAAATGAATGGAGTTTTACCCTATGTGCTCAGATATGGGGTGAAGTCCTCACTCTGGGTTATTATAATAGGGACAAGAGGAGAGCAGGGAAGGCAAGTATAATTGTCATTGTGGGTGACAATGGAATCAAGGGTCACATGCATTGACTGCGTCAACAAAACTTTTTTATGTCATTAAAGGCACAGTAATGGGGCTTCAAAGGACATAAACCAAAGCCAAACTGAGTTTGTAAAGAAAGTCCATTAGTATTAGAGAGACAGAATATTGATCTAGCTGGTCCCTCGTGCATTACATTCACCCTTGGATCAGACAGTATGAATACTGTAACCATCATGGCAAATCCGGAAAATCACATGTACATCATTTCCAGGGTGTCACTGTACCTTGTATGAATCCCTTTATCCCAATCTTATGCAATGAAAAGAAATGGGATATCTCACCGATCGTTGCCGGATGAGGGAAGAGGAGTCTCCTATACTGTTTAGGCACTCCTGCTTTATAAAGTCCGACACGGGCTGTGGAAGCTCTGGTAATGGGCTTTCACGTTATTCTTAGGATTAATCCACTGAGAGAGCGTGTGGGCTATCTGAAAAGAAAGACATTCAGCCACAAATACAAGGTCCAAACCATGTTCAGTACACAAGCAAATATACTGCCCCCACCAGGCATGCAAATTCCTTCTAATATGTACAGTTCTAACAAGCTAGTGTTAACATATATGTATCGGCATAATAAAATGTGCCCACAAAATGGTCTACTGTAATGTTCGTTCATTATTGGTTTATTTATTAGAATACTTCAGTTGTCAATCTGCTCCTGCCTTTTATTAATGGGGAAATGTGCAAGACTTCCTCCTAGACTAGGACCAGTAGTTGGAAACTTAAAGGGGAACTGTGGTCTCCAATCAAGTGAGTTTAAATGAAAGGCCAGTTTCCTACCTAGTTTCCAACAGCACCCGTGAGCGGGCGGGGCTTAGGTACCCACGAGCAGGCGGGGCCACATGGGGCTGTAAAGGAATGGGCCAAGGGAATGGGCTGCAAAGGAGAGAGACAGGGCAGATTGACTGACAGGTTTCAGAGCAGGAAGTGCAGGGGACCTGGTGATGCTTCTGCCATATCACAACACAAAAAATGTAAATAAACAATGGAAATAAACTGCAAAAACTCTCAGGAGAGCAATTCCTATACATTTACCTAAGTCATTTTTGGACCACTAGTTTCTGTTGCTAGGAACTGAGTGCATCAGTTACCAGGCTCATGGATTTGCCCAGCCCTGGTACAGCTTATGCAAACATGGCTGATCTAGGGTGATTAGGGAGTGTTAGAGCACTGTACGGGTCACTGTACACACGACCCGCGGCGGCATTAACCCAATGTCATATGAAGAAAACAGCCAATGACTAGAGATGACCACATTGTTAAGTTTAATGTGTCCATACCATTTGACTGGCTACTTAACAGTTACATTGCAAGGGCCCATTTCTCACCTTCAGACTTGAGCTCGTCAGCACGAAGATCAGTAATTGTTGAAGTCTGGATACTGGTTCAGCTGCTTGAGTTTCTGAGTGCAAGCTCAGGAAAGAGAACCAAAAGCATTTTGAGATTGTTGTTGAGAAATTACCTAACATGGGGTTTCCCAGCATTCCAGTGTGGTCCATGACCATTATGTATTTTACTGCTCAGTCCTAAGACACTGTAGGAACTTGTTACTGTTGGTCACACCCACTAGTAGCTTCCAGCCAATCCTTTTACAGGGCAGATTAGGCAAGGGTGCATGTGACTGTGGTAAGGGGTGGGCCTGTCACTGCACAGTTATTTCATCCAAGGGGTTACATTTACGTTAATGCAATTTACTGTAGTGGAATTTTATACTTTATTGGTGTTTTTAGGGCACGGCCACACTGCACATGCGTTTTCATATGCGTTTTTCATTAGATATTGAAAAACGCATGCAAATGCGATAAAAAATGCGGAACGCAAATGCATGCGGAATCGCCATGCAATCGTACGTTGCCGCAATTATAATGATCGGGGGGAAAGGCATGCGCAAACTCAAAAAAGCGTGAGTGTGGCCTAGCTGGATGGAAAAAACTGGGTTTAGTTCTCCTTTAGGAGAAACTCCTTTATTGCCATTTATTTACTAGAATAGAAGCTTCCTTACAGAAGATGAAAAACATCAAAAACAATTACATTGGAAGGCTCAAAGCAATATGTGTGACTTGTATTTCAAATCCATTAAGTTTAATAGAATATTTTAAAGAGAAACTCAGCCTAGAACACACTTTTCTGACATCTAGCCCAAAACGGATTCATTGGTGCCTTTCTTGGATATTTCTAATTAAAGGGTAACTGTGGTCTCAAATTCTTCCAAACTAGTAAGAATGAGATAAAAAGCTTTCATTATACTTCAAAATAAACCTAAATCAATCTCTAGAAAAATTTGTGAGAAGTTATTGCTGCAAAGTTCCGCAATATTACTTCCTGGTTGAACGCTTTCTGTTTTTAGCCATGTGACCAGCCTGCCTGCATTAATAGGCTCCACTTCTCAACTGTCAATTTTTTTTTCAGGTACTTTCCGATTTCCCCAGCAATAAGTCTTTACTGTCCATGTTTCCCCTCCGGGGAAAAGTGCTGGCAGAGGTCAGGTGATGTCACTCAACCTACTGGAAGCAGGAAGTTTGAACATTCACCTCTATATCTTTTTTCACAGGGTGAAGCCAGAGATGTGATTGTTGGCTCGGTGTATACTGCAGGCTTTCATTTAACCCTCACTTGTTTTGAGACCACAGTTGCCCTTAAAGAAAAAAATGTATAAATTAAAGTCTCAAGTCACATAACCCCTAATCCTTACCACTAGCTCGAACATGCTCAGTTTGACCCAGGGAGCGCGAGTGAAGCTGTCCAATAAGCATGTCCCTGAGTTAAGAAAGGGGAAGAAAGAGTAACTGCAGGGTCTCCTATAGTGAAATTCTTATTTCCCACAGATATTTTTTTAGTCAGAATTTAGATTAAAGGCAATTATAAGTATATAAATGTTTCAGCCTGAACTTTGCCTTAAATGGAGAACTTAAGTTACCGTTTAGATACATAAATAAATATATACGGAAACAGCCCAAGTGTTCCATGACTGCAGGGAACCTATGATATTTTATCACTTCAATAAAATATCATTGTTTAAAGTGGGGAGACACTGTATCAATTTCAGATTGATATATCCCATTCAACAACTCACCCCAGAAGGGTTTATTGCACCCAGAACAGTAAGTATGGAACACACTGTCATAGAAGCCAATGTACACTGATGAAAGCTGCCATTTCAAGGACTTAAATCTGCAAGCTAGTCAATAAAATGAACAAATCTACAAGGACCTTTTTTTAATTAGGTTCACCCCTGATATTTTCCTTCCTGGTGCTAGAAAGGTAAAGGGCCAGAATGTAGATCCTGTATTGTATCTGTGTCCCTCTGTATATTAAAGTGTAAGCTCTGCCGGACAGGATTCCCTTCTCCCAATGGTTCCCTCTCCCTGTATTGTATCTGTGTCCCTCTGTATATTACAGTGTAAGCTCTGCAGGACAGGATTCCCTTCTCCCAATGGTTCCCTTCTGGTATAACATTGGTACAAATATAAACAACTGGATTAATTGGCAGGAATATACGCGTCAAGTTAATAGGCCGAAATATAGTCCAGCCTTATGATAGTACCCCGTAACAAGCCATAACTGTCAATAGGATAAGCGCCAGGTTACTGGTAAGACAACAAAATCTGGCGAGAAATAAGGTAATCAAATGACAAAGGCGTCCCTGCATAAGTTCCCAACCTTACAGAAAACCCCGGGCCATAAAACTTAAGAATGCTGTATAAAAGGAACAGTTCACAAAATAGATAAAACAGAGTGATTGGTTCGCCACAGACGTAAATGGCATAAGCTCAAATAAAGCAACCGGAGCTTAATAACACCTGCACAAACAAAAAGTGATAACCAAGGCAGAGGACAAAAAAAAACAGAGCAGTATATAACGAGAGAGTTGGGGGTTGTCTAACTTGACTCCAAAGGTAGAAAAGCACATCAGAAAGGGAAAAGTTAAATTAAAAAGTTAATAGTTCGCATTAGGGAAGAGAACCAAATCATATCCACTTGTAAAGATAAAACAAACAACAGGTTCGTCAAATTTAAAATTAAGACTAATCTAAAAAAAAAAGGGCCCTCCGAAAAACAATTGTCTCATGGTGGTATAAATAAAGATGCGTCCAGTAAATACCAAGAAGCTGTCCAAGATAGGTAAAGGAAAAGACCCACTAGGGTAAGACCGAATAGTTGTCCATATCCTGGGTCTTGAATTGCCGGAACGACATTGGGGAAAAGGGGGGGGGATCATGGAAGGGAGAGTTGCTCAGGGTACAAGAGTCTAGGAGTCGATCTTTGTAACACCGGCCCAAACCAAGACAACCAGAAGTCCAAAAAAGACCGGACTAACAAAAGACAAAAGACCATTGGAACAATCCAAAAGAAAGATTCATCCTGTAAGAGAGGAGGAAAAAAGGCGGAAAAATGTAGCTATAAAGGGGTGTGCAGGATCCTTAAAATGGTCAGTAACGACTAACTGTAAAGACCACGAGATGCAGGCAAATACAAAGTAGACATTTTAAAGTATTCAAAAATCAAAAAACCAGGTCAAATTGGGGGGATATGAAAAAAAAGGTTCAGGGTTAATTTTTTAATCCAAAATCATAACTTACACGCGTTAACTGTTAACGGACAGAACAACCAGGATAAGGAGTGGAATTCCACGACATTGGTTTAAGTGGAAGCCTGGCTAACAGGGGGGCACGAGATGAGATCCCTACAGTACCTGCAAGGACTGCTTCCATGTAAAAAAACACCCACAACTGGCGCATATGTAATGGCTGAGCGGGTAAAAAAATGCGTAATTCAGGGACGCTCGATAGAACGCAAGTTGCTTTAAGGTATGTGCGATGGCTGCTAAGGGCTGAGCAAAAACAGAGCCATGAGCATGAAAACAACGGGTCTAGATGATCCAAGCAATAAGCAACGTAGAACCGGGCACCAAAGGAGCCTATAATGTTTACAACAACAGCAAATTGGATCAGGGTGAGATAGATTCAATGGGGAGTAAGTGTGAACACATAATCGGCGAAGTGCATAAAAAATCGAACCAAAGGAAAACAGCGAGTAAAGAGACCCAACCGGGAAAATAGCAAATAGGGAGATTTATCAGTGGAAACGTTGAAAAATGATAAGGGTAAAAGATTACACAAAAGAAAAGACATCAGGAAATCAAAAGAGATTCTAAACTGACCAGAAACAGAACCAGCCATGGTGCAACACGTCGAAACACCAAAGATACAGAAACCACTGAACCCACGGATTCATTTTAAAGTGCCCATTCAAGGATGAAACATAACATCGCCCATTTAGAACAAAAGGGGAGAAAGGATGTGGAATCAGGTAAAAAGATCATAACACGCGAAATACACATTCTCCATAGGAGAACAAGCAATCGAGAAATTGCGAGAAAAATGGAGACTTCCAGTAGCGACTAGTTACCGCCTGTGAAATTACAAGCCAACAATGGAAACAACCAAAGAGCTAAAAGTATAGAAAAATGTATCTCTAACTCATCGCGCATTGAAAATATCAGGGAAGAATAAAGCTAAAGAGTCCAGGAGGACCGCTGGAAAATCAGGGAAACAGAAGTATGAAATACAGGGTCAATGAAACCCAATCAGGGTCCGTCGAGCACAAAAACAACTGCAGTCAACTTCAGGAGACTGTTGAACGAGTTAACAAGGGTTTTAACCAGAAAACAATAAAAGGAGCAAGATCAGCGCATCAATCTAATGCAAAAAAGCATTATAATACAAAGGGTGCAAAAGGAGGCTGCACGAATGGATAGGAAGTAGGCAAATAGGACCTGCAGCCTAATAAATCATCTTTGCCCTCTACAAATGGTCCCAACCAGAAAAAAAAAAAAAAAAGAAGAAAATCCAATGCCCCAAACACCTTTTATATGACCTACAAAGCCCTAATCGCTCATGAAAGAGGAGACAGACAAGGTCTGCAATCGACAATGTGTGACGCCAACCAGGAACCAAGCAAAAAGGTAGACAGACAAGAGAAAGCAAAGCAAGGGTTCAAGAGGCTGGCCTCCCAGCTAACTAGCCATTAGCAGGCCATAAATTACGGGGTGATTTTAAATGTCTTAAATTTGAAAATAGGATAGAAGATCCACCTCGCATGGTACGGACAAAAACTTACAATTAGATTCCGAATCAGTGGCGAGTCGATCAATCAGTCAGCAAAGAGTCATGGTAACATCATCCGCATCCTCCTCCCCCTCTGCTCGGTCCTCTTCGTGCTGCAGGGTCACCGTACGAGACTTATGGAACCGTGGTTTGATGTCCTGCTCACTGTCTGGACGGCCTCATCCTCCTCCACATCGCCCTGTCGGGAAAAAGGTCCAACGTTGGCATAATTAACAAGGATCAGCTGAATTAACAACCATATATACACCCACAAGTCTATATGCTGGGTAGTACAGAAAGGGAGCTGTAGCAGCACAGGGAGGATAAACAAAAAAAGTTTGGTTGCATTACACTGCTGTATATAAATGTAGAGATCAGCTTATGGTAATGACACAATGGGAAAGTTGCTAAATCTTTAAAAACTGGTACTAGTTAATGATATAGAGCTAGAGCCCAATATAATATATATAGAGATACTGGTTACTAGTACCTACTACGGGTACCACTCCCACCCATTCATCACACTTCGTAAATTCTATAAAATACATTGAGGGACTACACTTTATTATTTAACTCACCTTAAGAAGAATGATATCAATCTCATTATATTTCATCCCATTTACAAATAGGAATAATCTAGAAAAAAAGAAAATGCAGTACAATAATTAGTGTAAGTCTAATACCACACCTATAGTATTGTATCTGTGTCCCTCTGTATTTAGAGTGCAAGCTCTGCAGGACAGGATTCCCTTCTCCCAATGGTTCCCTCTCCCTGTATTGTATCTGTGTCCCTCTGCATATTAAGTGTAAGCTCTGCAGGACGATTCCCTTCTCGCAATGATCCCCCTCCCTGTTCTGTATCCCTCTGTATATTGAGTGTAAGCTCTGCGGGACAGGATTCCCTTTTCCCAATGGTCCCCTCTCCCTGTATTGTATCTGGTGTCCCTCTGTATATTAGAGTGCAGCTCTGCAGGACAGGATTCCTCTCCCCAACGGTCCCTCTCTCCCTGTATTGTATCTTGTGTCCCTCTGTATATATAGTGTAACGCTCTGCAGGACAGGATTCCCTTCACCCAATGGTTCCCTCTCCCTGTATTGTATCTGTGTCCCTCTGTATATTTAAACAGTGTAAGCTCTGCAGGACAGGATTCCCTTCTCCCAATGGTTCCCCTTTATTGTATCTGTGTCCCTCTGTATATTAGAGTGTAAGCTCTGCAGGACAGGATTCATCTCATGTGCTTCATATACATTACAGAACAAGTAGTTTTTTTAACTGAAAGGAAGACAGAGAAAATTTGTGAAAGGGAATTGGGATCATGGTTATTAAAGAGTTAAATCGACTGAAGGGGAGAGAGGGTGGAAGCAGGAAGGTTACAATAGTCTAGGCACGAAAGGATGAGAGCATGCACTAAGCTGCAGAGGTTGGGGAAGAGAAAGGAACCTGTGGTATTTGGATTATATGCAAGAAAAAAAGACCATGTTCTTGCAACATGGTTAATGTGGTTTAGAAAAGGAAGGAGAGAGAGTCAATCATTAACCCTAAGAGAAGTGCTGGATTGGATAGGGAAAACGGGGTGGTGTATTGTCAACAGATATGAGAAAAGATGGGACTGGACCAGGTAGTGGGAAAAAGAATTTAGTTCATTTTTAGCAAGATTCAATTTGAGGGAAAATCAGAGAACACGTGATGGTGTCAATCAGATATTTCCCATCATGTCCTATACCACAAAACAAACCTCAATAAAGGAAAAATAGTGATGGTCCCAAATCTTGATCCTGTATTAGTAAATAGGACAAGAGATGTCAACAGTGACAAAGTAATATCCACTGAATGGAGGGTAACAAGCCATGAGCGCCACCCAAAAGATACAAGGAAAGGTACCGAAACAGTTCATTTCTGGATTGATTACATAGAAAGCAATGTCCCAGATATAAAGATATTCATGTTGCAGAGCGTGCTTTCATATGGACTCGTCGCCGACGGGGCGGAGGGGGGAGGAGGCTACCAGAAGCAGGTTGCTTTAAGAAGACCGTTGCTTAAGTTACGCGAACCAGGGGTGAGGACATAGCGGTTCAGGTCTCACCCTGGGTAAAAGGTAATGGACCAAAGAAGAGACGGAGGAGGTTGAGTATAATTGTCCTTAAGAGCATGCCCCCCACCATTAAAATAGTCGGGGTTATTCAATAAAAGTTCTTATCGTTTAAATGGTGATATTTGCCCCAAAAAAAAAAAAAAAAAAAAAACCAATCAAGATCTATTTAACATTGAAAGCTAAATCTGATGGGTTGGGGCAAAATGAGCACCATTTTAAACGATAAGAACTTTATTGAATCTCCATGATTGTGTGTGCGCTCGAAACTTGTAGCGGCTCATTACCCAAGAGCCACATTGGGGCAGGTTATGGAGTTAAAGTGTGCTAAACCGATCACTATCGGTTAGGTGATTTAAACCATATAGCAAAGGAACCCAGCGCATCGGTGCTCGCAATTAATAATCACATTGCGCTACTTTAGCAATCACCCCATAGTGTTTAGCCGAATAAAATGTGGTATGCAGGTTAATCACACGTGTTCCCCCTGAAACATTGAACTTATTGGATAAAAGGGGAATCTATAGTAAAAATGTGAAGTCTGAATGAAGGTAATTACTATTTACAACTGCATAATCACCTATCAACGCCGGAAAGAACTGCCTGACCGACTAGACAATGATAGATTAGACGATTGCTGGACTGCATAATGGCTACATATGTCCAGTATTAGAATATTAATGCCCCCTAGTGGAGAAAGCCATTGGAAGTCTTTTCAGAAATGATTAGCAAATTGTCCAAAAAATAATCCGAAAAAGCTTGAAAAATTATTTTTTATGACAAAGGAGTAAAAAAAAAAACCCGAGCAATGCATTGTTTCCAACGCCCCCAAATAGCGTTCGCTTTTTAGAAACCGCAAAATGGTGAAAGGAGAATTAAAAAGGCTGAGTGATGACAGATGAAAGGCCAGTTTAAACCAGTGGTGTTTCTGTTTGTGAATGAAGGAACTCCTTCCCGGCAAGAAGAGTGCATAGAAGAATGCACCTTTGGCCATTAATACTTGGACCACATTAGCAAGATTCTACAATCCGTTCTTGATTGGGAAGAAGTGTCAATCAGTTTGCACACTCAGCCAAAGGAAGCAAAATAAATAAACAATGATGGGAAAGCCAATTTGGATAAGAACAAAATGGAAAGAAACATAGAGAGAGATTCTGATTGGTCAACAATATCACCGCATTCTTGTGGAAACAGAGTTAGTCCTGCGGTCAAAACACCACCAACGTTCGCGTTCACTGCCAGACACAATATGGCGGATCGTCAGCCACATTATGGCACCAATACAGGGCGGCTGTTGAATCTTACGAGACTTTATTAGGGGGTGGAAGCTGAAAATAGATTCTATTTTTTTTACGTTCTTTTTAACCCCATAAACCCCTCACGTTCATCATTTCACAACCCACCAATAGTACTTAGGACTGGATGTCCAGTTTCTTAAAAAGTCCACTCTCATCTCGTGGTTGTATGGGGAGTATTTATGAAAGGTTAAAAACACAGCAAAAAACAGATCCTTAAGGTGGGAACAACAGAGATTAAATAAAAGTTGTGATCCTTTAAAAATAGTGCTAATGTTGCCCCAACCAATCAGTGTAGCATTTTAAATCTTAAAATAAGATTCTGATTGGTGGGCAAAATTAGCACCCATTTTAACATAAGAACTTTATTGAATCTCACTGTAATGTTCTATGACTAGGAGTTGTAAATATCTTTATATTAAATTTAAAAATTTTCTCCCCCACCCCAAGTCTTTCCATAAAATGCTGACAAGGCCAGATGGTGAGGTCCACATCCACATCACGGTGACATCATGCAATGCCTATGTTGGCTTCCCATTCAGTTTCTTTAGCGCTTAAAACTCAGGAATGGGGCTGGCTGCAAGCAGAAGATGAATATCACTGTTCTGGGACCCCAAGAGCAGAGATAAGTATATTGCGCTTCAGTGCTATGGGGGGTCCTCCATGTCAGTATACATTTGAATTAAAGGGAAACTAATCGAATGATAGGAACCCAAACCAAGTGTTTAAGAATCCCTACCTAGACATGTAATCCTCCACCAAATTCCTTACCCATTGGGTCATACAAACTAAACTCGCGGTCATTATGATCCGGCCACCAGGATATCCCGGTTTGAAACGCCAAACTCAAAATTGCAGCCTCGTCCCCTAAGGAGAGAAAGGTGTTTTAAAAGTCCGAGATAAGGTGTGGATGTTTTGTTGGTATCAGGACATGGAAACCGTTACCTGTTTTCACCCACTTGTTGTCCTTCATTCAATATCCATATCTTCATGGTACGTCCCAGGAACCCGAGCACACGTTGATTCGCACACAAAGCAGAAGAGACCAGGCCCAAACCCATGGAAAACCATGCAATGCATGCTGGATATAAATGTAATGGCAGCAGAGCAATACAAGGCAAAGTACCATAAAAAAACGAGCTTTTGTATGAACTTAAGACTGCGTTGTTCTACGACTCTATGCAAAGGTCGTTTGTCGTTTAATTTAATTGTGTTTTAATGTCGTTATCGAGCATCCAATCAGATGCCTATGGGCAAGGTCCCCCTTAGGTAAAAAGTCAGAGGAACCTCCCCCATACCTTCTTTTAATTGCTCTCATATCATACTGGGGGGCTTACTGTATAAGATCATTTTAGGGGTGGAAATGCCCTTAAATAAATTACTAGATGATGACAAGAGCACACAAGGTATAAATAATAAGCAGTAGTTAAGTGATGAACAAAACAAAACTGACATCGGGGACATAAATCAACAAGTTTAATGAAATACCTTGTGAGGAGCCTGTTTTTTCTGGCGAGAGCTTTCACTGTAATTTCATCCTGTGTCTGATCAGTTCTCTCAGCGACCAGAGGCAGACCATTCGTCACGTTGATCCCTGAACACATTACAGAGCCCCCCCTGACAAGGGTAAGAGAAAGGGTTGTATATAAGTTTGATGTTATCTACGAAGTCTCCATGTCCCATAGCATGTGGCAGTTCTTTTGCAGTCAAGTCATTCATGAGCCACATCTCACCTGCAGGAACAACACTGCATCTACAGATGCAAGTGGACATTGAGGCAGTGAGGAAATGCTTCGCTTTTTTCCCATTGTCTTCTTGTGTCCAATGATCAATCTGCTCTTCAAGGTCAATACAAGCAGATGGCCAATCAAAATTCTCCTCTGTAAAAGAGAGAAAGGATAAATATTGCTCAGTTTAAAGAGGAAGCAATGGTACTTAATGGGGGAATGGCACTGAAACAAAATGCCTTCTGGTTGCTGCCCCCCTTACCATTCCTATTTATAGGCGAAGGGTAGGCACATGCATCAGGGCTTTCATTGCAGGGCTAGCCAGTTGCCCTTGCAATTATTTTCATCTTGTCTCATGAATGGGGCAACCCTGGGGGGAATGCAAAGCCTAAATATTAGGAACCCAGGCTATAGCTTGTGCATTGGAACCGAATACCATAGCCAAATTAGATTGATTTGTACACATGTAACTATGTTAAGGGGAAGTTCAGTGGACATTTTTGTTCCTTATTTAACTTTAACATTGTGAATACATATCACAATATAGGATTGTGGCCAGACTTTGGTTTTTTATGAGTATAAGTGTTGGGTTATGACACCACTATTAATTAAATTTTTATATGCACTTTTATTGGGAAAATCCAGGGGGGCAATAATAAAATTAGTTGAAGGGAAAAAAAAAAAAAATGCTCTAATCCAAATTCACATTAAATGAACAAACCACACTTATATCCTTCCCTTACCTATACTACCTGCCAGCTAGAGTATAGCGGGCTAGTGGAATAAACCTGAGGTCTGAGAATGACCCCAGGCAATCTAAACGCACCTTGGGCAATCAAACGCAGCCCATACAATATCCGATTTTACTTCCGACCGAGGGCTAACGCGACATTAGACCGATCGTGCAAGAACCGCCGTCTGTGGCTAGAGAATGGGAAAGGTGGTTCTGCAAGATCCAACTAATATGGCATGAGCGCTTGTTGGAGTAGTAAAAATCGGAAATATAGTATAGCCACCATAAATCCTATACAGTACCTGATTAACATGCAAGGTCATCTTTATAGTATTTTACCACAACAAGTTTAACTCACCTATGGGGTTACGATGGGAGCACAGGATACTATTGAATATAATGTTAGGGAGAGGGTGGCTAGAGGAGATAAAAGCTCCACAAGAGATTAAAATGAAATAGAGCCTTCTTATAACAGAGGGTACATCATAGAATCATGTTATTATATAGACATTGCCGTAATAATCTAACATATAAAAAACATATTTCTAACTTATTAAAGAAATGGGTGAGGGACATGAAAGTATTTATTTATTGCCTGTGGCATTATTGCCAAAGGCATGTGTTAGATATATACAGCCTAATGGTATAGAGCAGGCTTGTTTAACTTGTGACCTTTACATGGTACAATTCCAGCATTCTCGGTGCAGACGTTTTGTTAATATCCGTAAAGGCATCTGTATAGATCTAATACAGTCTAAGCTGTGAACCTTTCACATGTTTGAACGACAAATCCCAGTATTCTCGTTTTGCAGTTAGTGTATTCCTAAAGGACAACTCCACCCTTCAAAAATAACATAATTTACAATAAATGGCCTCATAAAATATGTTGAATATCATAGTTTGTCCCTCTGAATTCATTAGGTATGCCTGCTTGCTTTGATTGCTCATGGAAAAAAATGAGCAATTTAGAAAGAAACCTGTACTAAGCATTACTGGCCTGAGCCTGCTCAGAAGAGGCAGACAGGGGATTACCATTCAGGCATTGGCTGTGATGTCACTGTCAAATCCATAACGAAGGTACTAACGGAAGAACCAGGAAGCAGAACAGGGGAAACCAGGACATTGTGCAGGATGTCAGGTAGACTTATAGATTTTCAGATTTAAAACTATTAAAGTTTAGGGTGTTTGGGAGGTGATTTACCTGTTTGTCAGTTTTCAGTGTCACGGGATGGACTTGCCCTTTAATGAACTTTCACATGTTTAAAACTACAACTCCCAGCATTCCCTAAAATGCACAGAATTCTGGAAAACTTAGTTTTCATACATCCTGGAATAAAGCATTTCAGGACCGTACAGCCATTAAAAAGACCATGGTCATGCTTTGGCGTCCCTACCCAAGGGTTGAAACATTGAGTTATTCATAGCCCTTCCCTAATCCATAGCATTAGACTATTTGATTAGGGAAAGCATTATATGGGTCGATGTTTGGTTGAGCAAGTTAATTGCCCGCTTTGCGGCGGAAGCGCGAGAGTACCAGAAGGGCACCGGGCGGCCATTCAAAGTAATTTACCAGAGGTTGTCTTTACACGTAAGTATTTAAACACCAAATAGCTGGCGATTAAAATACTTATGTGCGCGGTGGATCACCCAAAATCGCACAGCCTCTGGTAAATCCGTAAGGAGATTTGGCCCAGAGAGCTTGTGCCTCTGGGTGAATTCCCTGTTAGAGTCATAAACTGTACCAAGTGCACTCACTTCCAAATACCAACATACTGGCAGTTATAATTTATAAAGTCTCAAAGGTTCATGCACACATCGCGATGCCGCCCCTATGTGCGAAAACGGACGTTTCGGAGTATATTTGTGCTGGTATACGAAATACGCCATTTTAGCCGATAAAAGTCATGCAGTTCCCTTGGGACATATGATCAGTCGTCATATGCACTGTCGGCTGCCGCCAACGTTACGGTGACCAACAGTCATCTATCCTTGCGGGCTCTCACCACAAGCAGTATTGCTTCCGTGGACACATGATCTAATGTACCAGACAAAAATCATATTTAAATAATAATAATAATAACATGCTAGGTTCTATTATTGGTTAATTACAACAGCAAGTTCAACGATTTACATCACTATGGGGTTAGGAAAAAAGTTCGGATTAGCTTGAAAAGTTATGGAGAGGTTTGGATAAAGAGTTAAAAGCTCCTCACAGGGGATAATGAAGTAGAGCCTTCTAAACTGAAGGAACCTGACAACCCTCATGTTTAAAGGGCAAACTCCACCCTCAAAAACTATCCTTTAGAAAGAATGGCTCTTTAAAATATGTGATATATCATGTTTTTCCTATGAATTTATTACTGTATCTGCTATGCTCTGGATGCTCTGAAATGAGCCATTAGAAACCTGTATTGAGCCTGTACTGTCCTGGGCATGGCTCAGAAAAGAGAAGATAGGGGATTAAACATTCAGTCATTGGCCGTACTGTATGTCAACTGTTAAATCCAAACGACAGTGATGACTGGAAAAGCCAGTAAGCAGAAAAGGGGAAGGGAACCCACGACATGTGCGGATTTCAGGTTAGACTTATAATTTCAGATCTCAAAACTATTACCGTTTAGGGTTTTGGGGGGTGATTTACCGCTTATGTAAGTTTCATTTTGGATGACTTGCCCCTTTAATAATAATATGGGGTAAAAAACGTCCATTTCTCTAGGAATGCTGGGGTTAGTTCAGAGACATGCAAAGTCATTATTTAAGTCATAAACAGGACACGTCCGTCTAGCAACAGAAACTGTTCATTACTTTCTAGAAGAGGGGAGGGGGAAGTAAATGTGAGGAGTCTAAAGGAATGTTCTAATGGCTAAGGCTGTCACATGTTTACAAACAGCACATTAATGGGTGTAATACAGGAACTTCCTTACATTTCCTGTCTTTTCATGGACAGCCTAGAGTAATTTTTGATTTGCTAAAGGGGGGAAGATCCGAACTCTCATTGGATGTTAGTAAATAAAATTCATTCCTTTTAGGTATACATGGAGACCCTGTTAGAACTCTGGAGGTGTGTCTAACCCATCATTTTGAGTTTTACATTCAAACTTAGGGGTGTCCAGTAAAGTTAAGTTAGTTATTACTTGATATAAATTGTTTTGTAATTCCGGAGTAGGTCAGTAGGACTACTTATACTTGTATGGTGTTATTTTAATGGTTATTTTTAATTAATAGTGCTAATTACACACATACATTGGAAATGTCCTATGTGAATAATTAATGCTATATACCCCCACCTAGTTAGTTTTGCTCCTAAAAACCTTCAAGCATCTCTGTAAAAATATTAAATGTATTTATAGAATATAGGGATAAGGGATATAAGTGATTTTTTCCAGCTCCTCCCCTTCCTCTTTTCCTACAGGCTGCCCACCACACACCATGTTGTTGCTTGGTCCGCCCAACAACCGGAATCCTTCCTTTTGCCTATGGAGATGTGGAGGGGGAGGGAGCGAGGCTGATTGCACAGGGACATTGCATATTATATTATTATAATATCAGGCTGCTACTTCATACAGGAAAAAAACGCCATTGGTTCACACAAATGGAATGATGGGCAATAAAATGATTGAGTTGAAAAAGGTGTGTAAATTGGGTAAACCTCCCCTTTAAGCCAGTGATCATTTCTATGAACACCTGTACCACTGACCCCTTCACTCACGTTCCACCCACTGGATAGATTGCTTTTCTGACCCTTTTCTGAACGAGGATTTCCAAGTTTTTTTTTCGGCTTCCTCTTCCACCTAGCTTTTAAAAGTCCGGACCACCAAGGGCAGTGCCGGTAAGGATGAAGCGGGGATCCAGGTAAGAGAGAATGTGTACAGGATCAGCTCCAGGGGAAGCCAGAAGCAGCGCAGAAATCTCTCCATTCTCACTGGTTGCAGGTGATTCTTGAGATCCCCGACCTCCTTTATGAAGCCCATCGCGAGACACTAGGGGCAGAATCCCTGTGTGGGGAGGTAGGTGCTGGTCTTGAAAGTGGAAATGTCAGCACCTGCAGATGTTAATCCTCTGCCTGTCGTCTTGGGTCTTCTTGGGACTCCTCATCAGAATTCGTTATCAGACTCTGGGTTGACATCTAGAGGCCATTGGAGTAAAATAACTTCTGAAGTAAACAGCAAAGTTACAAATAGAAAAGCTGGATAAATGAAAGGCCTTATAAATGTTACTGAACTACAAACAATTACCATCAAAAAAATGAATTAGTGCCCAAAGAACTAAAAAATAAAAGTACATTACAGGAGAGTTAGGGCGACAGCTCTCTGCTCTGTTCGAGGACACCTCTGATATCTGGCTATGAACATGCTTGCCAACGTAAAAGGGTGCAGAAACGTAGGGGATGGGTGAACTAGTCGAGATCAGAAAGGGCAAAATGAATAGGCTATTGAAGTGTATGTAAATATGGTTAGGTAGGAGTTTAGTATCCTACCTCCTCGGAAATTCGTACGTTATTATTTTTAGATAAAATGTATGAAAAAAAATAATAAATAATATTCACTGGATCGGATATAAGCCAAGTGTTGCTCTGACAACTGCAGCAGGGAATTGCTGGGAGTTTTGTAGTTCTTCAAAAATCTGGAAATGTCACGTTTGAATATAATGACTCAAGGTAGCAGGACATGGTCTGGTAAAACATGGAAATAAATAGGAAACACTAAACCCTTACGTAGCGGATGGATACAATATTCTATTAATTTCATATATGTGAATAAGATGTCTCTTTCAAGTCGGGTGAATTTAGGTTAGTGGGACAGGAATTTCGAAATATATAGAAAATTGGGCTGTTGTACATCCATAATAAAGGCAACTAGAGACCAAAAATATAATACCATACAAACAATAGAATTCGAGTTCACAAAAACCATCTAATTGCATATTGGCTACCATCATAAGGTGCTACGACAACAGTCCTTGCTAACCCCTGGATAAATTAAAATGCAATTAGTCAAACAAGTTGGCCAATTTTTTCGTAATATGTCCTCAAATCATAAATTCCAGAACAGGATTTACCCTCCTTTATACAATATTTCGACCTGATTGGCAGTCACCACATCAACCAATAGAAACATTGTTGGTCGACCACGCCCCCCCCCTTTTTATACTATGGAAGTTACAGAAGGTTTTGATTGATATTGCTAAGATCTTTGATGCTCTACTAGCCAAATATCAGTTATGTATGTGCTCCCACTTTGTGATTTTTTAATTAGGGTGTCTTGTGTTTAAGTAATCTCTCTAGCTCTGACTGTCTCTCTAGCAGCACTATCTGTCTAGCTCGTATGGTCTCTCTAGATCTGTCTGTCTGTCTATCTATATATCTATCTGTTGTTATCTAGCTAGCTTCTGTCTATCGATCTATCGAAATCTGCTGTCTCTCTAGCTAGCTCTTGTATATCTATCTGTCTGTCTCTCTAGCTAGCTCTGTCTATCTTATCTATATATCTAGCTATGTATGTCTCTCTAGCTAGCTTGGTTCTATGCTCCCCCATCTATCGTCTGTCTCTCTAAGCTAGCTCTGTCTATTATCTATCGTATGTCTCTCTAGCTAGCTCTGTCTATCTATCTATATATCATCTCTGTTTGTGCTTAGCTCTGCTAACAAATGGAAGCAGGGCAAACGGTTTAATGTTAAAGAGAACTCTACGGGCTAGGTGCTACTCTAAAAAAAAAATAATTACTATTCTTAGGCCGACTAAGAAAAAGCTTAGAAGTGCCACACTATAGTAATAATGCACAATTCCTTTATTATGAGGGAAACAACTATTAGAAGCATCTAAAAAACACAACAACCCATGATGTACCAGGGAATAGCCACATGGTGTATCACAATATATAGTTAGGGGCAATAAAGCAGCAATTTATCAAAAACAATGGTAAGTCTTCTATATAACCAACGTATGAATGCGTACATAGATAATAACAATTATTGCACTATAAGCCGAACCAACATCGAAAGTGAAACCAATAACTAAAGGGTAGAGAGGATAACGTTCCATTGATCAGGTCAAGAATAGATGGTCAGAATGGAGGTAATAAGGACACCCAGGTAGCTCATGGAGAAGAGAAAACCTGCCAGAAGCTTCGTTACAAGAACTTACTCATTGGCTTAATAAGGATAAGGAATTTTAATTTATTACGTATTAGTGTTGCACTCGAGGTTTTCTTAGGTTTGTGTCTCTAGCTCTGTCTGTCTCAAAGGTTAGTACACATGTGCGATCACGGGTCCGATCCGCCGGACACACGATGTGTAAGAACATTTGTTTCTGGTCGATACTGGCCGTTTGAGTCAGGATCGTTGCCCAACTGACCGGGGTTTCGGCCGATAAAGGGCCCATACACGGAAGATTATCTGCCGAAACGAAAGTTCGTATACACATAGTGTGTCGCGGATCGGACCGCAATCGAACGTGTTCTTCTTGCTAGCTGCTGTCTCTTAGCATCTGGCTGTCGCTCTAGCTCTGTCGCTATCTAGTTTGCTGTCTGTCTAGCTATGTCGATCAGATAGCTCTGTATATTTGAGCTTTCGGTCTGGTTCTTGCTCTCTCACTAGCTCTGTCGGTCTCTATCTAAACTCTGTCTGTCTATCTAGCTGTCAAGTTCTTCTGGAGTTTCTCTAGCTCGTCCTATCTAGCTGTCTCTCTAGCTCTGTCTATCTAGCTGTTTCTGTATCTCTCTCGCTCTGTCTATGTAGGTCTTTCTATCATCTCTGCCTATCTAGGGTCTCTATAGCCTTATCTAGCTGTCTCTCTAGCTATGTCTATCTAGCTGTTTCTGTCTGAATCTTAGGTCTGTCTCCTAGCTCTATATCTTTCCCCTATGTGTCTCTATCTCCGTTGGTCTATCTCTAACCTAGCTATGTCGTGTCTGGTCTATACTAGTGTTTTTGTCTTCTTTCCATTGAAAGTGGTTTGAGGACCTTTATGATCCGTAATCACCCGCAAGAACGCTGGGAAAACTCTGCAGATGGCGTAAACTAGAATCATGGGGCCCTAAGCAAAAAACTATAATGGGGCCCCTATCTTGGGCTTTCACCCACAGGGCTTTCTGAGGAGGCGATATCTGTCATAGGGTTTTAAAAAGAAGATGGGCCCCCTTTTACTCCCAGCCCCCCGCAGATTGCCCCCATGGTAGTTACAACCCCTGCTCAAGCAGCACACATAAATCCAGCCAGCTCGGGCCTAGACCCAGGAAGGGGTATACCCCCATAGGGGATATGGCACAATACAGGTAGGAAGACATGATATGGGGGATCGGTGTCCCTGAGGGATTGTGCGGGATTGGGGGTGGTAGTTAGAATGGATGGTTACATGTACAACTGCATTATGAATGTGTTTTTAATAGACATCCTTCTGGTTTTTTTTTTCCTTTCCTTACCGTAGTCTTGGAAACACGTCCTGATTATGCAGGATCCCCCCACAATTGTTGTAACAGGGAATCCTGCCCGTATGAGATCTTCCCGATTTAGACATACACACACATTCCTGCCCTTAACAAAGATGGAGAAACCGTGCAGCACTGGGACACAACCTCAAGCTAAAGGAGAACAGGGGATTGGCTGCCAGACAGATTGGAAGGGCTTTTCTTGGACTGCAATGTGAGGGCTGGAGCTGGTGGCACCATGACTTTAAGAGGCAGGAATCAGGGATGCAGTTACTCTGGCAAACACTGATATAAATGTGCGAATGTTTCCATTAGGGAACAATGAGGATTGATAGTTTTAAAGGTACAGATTAATCATACATGGGCCCAATTGTTATTTTAACCTATCAGTCTATGTGGATTATGTTAAGCTGGGTCACAATGGCGATTTTTCGGGCAATCAGACATCGGTAAGGAAAATCGTCAGCGTACTGTTCCATCTGCTGGTGACAATATCAGTCACCCACTCACCCTTTAAGCAACAGCCGATCGAAAAACAAGTGATGGTAAATCACTGAGATTGTGCTAGTTGCTTAGGGACAGGACGAGCGGTTGTGGCGACGTCGGCTGCAGCAATTTTCAATGGTCCCGCTGCTACTAGACCCGGGGCCACACCATTGTCCTTGTGCTGTTGCTTATAGACCTGGGGTCACAACACTGTCCTTGTCTTGCTACTAGACTAGGGGCCACCCACTGTCCTTGTCTGATACTACTAGACTAGGGGGGGGGTAAACAAATGTTCCGTGTCTGCTGCTACTTAGCATAGGCGCGAGGGTGACTTTACAGAATAGGGAAAGGCTCACGATGATATCTTGCCCGCGGTTAGTGCGCGGTGCAAAAATTTTTCTAGGCCAAGCCCCTTTCCACGCCCAGGTAACACACCCTTTCCACGCCCCAGGTCACACCACTTTGTATTTTTTACACAACATAAACAGTATACAAATATATTTTATGTTAATATCTATAGTAGGGCCAGACAGGCAGGACATACGAGAGGTGGAAAGAAAGGATCCTAACACAGGTTAGCAGGGGGATAAGAACAGAGGACAGAAAGAGAGACCGCAGAAAGAGAGATAGATAGATAGATATGAAAACTTTTTAAGTGACTAAAGGAATTTAAGATAGTAGAAGATAGAGATAGATAGTATAGATAGATAGATAGATAGATAGAAGATAACAAAAAAAGAGTAGATGAGTATGATAGATAATAGATAGATGATTGCAGATAGCATAGATAGATAGATAGAAGATAGAAGATAGATAGATTAGATAGATGATAGAGATAGAGGAGTAGAGAGATAGATAGATAGGATGGATAGATAGATAGATGATTAGATAAGAGATAGAGATAGATAGAAGAGCTAGAGATAATGATTAGATAGATAGATAGATAGAGATCGATAGATAGATGATAGATAGATAGATGGAAGATAGGAGATTTTATAGATAGACTAGATCAGATAATAGAAGATGATGATAGATAGATAGATAGATAGATAGATAGATAGAAGATAGTATGATAGATAGATGATAGAGAGATATGATAGATAGATAGATAAGAGATGATTAGATAGATAAAGATAGATGATTGATAGATAGAATAGATAGGAGATAGATAGATAGAGGATTGATAGATAGATAATGATATAGATAGAGATAGATAGATCGATGATAGATAGATAGATAGATAGATGAGAGATAGATAGATATAGATAGAGATAGATAGATAGATAGATAGATAGATAGATAGATAGATAGATAGATAGATGATAGATAGATAGATAGAGATAGATAGATGATAGATATAGATAGATAGATGATAGATAGATAGATGAGAGAGAGATAGATAGATAGATAGATGATAGATAGAGATAGATAGATAGATAGATGATAGATAGATAGATTAGATAGATAGATAGATAGGATGATAGATAGATGATAGAAGAGATAGATAGATAGATAGTGATATATAGATAGTAGATAGCTAGATGATAGCTAGATGATAGATAGTAGATAGATGATAGATAGAGAGATTAATAGATAGATGGATGAAGGATAGATGATTAGATAGATAGATAGATAGATAGATAGATAGATAGATAGATAGATTAGAGATGTGATTAGATTTTCTTTATAATAATCACCCCACTTTCAATCAAAAATCCTTGGATTTAATTATAAATAAAAGACCCCCTCCTTTCCACAAGCATACTAAACATCTGTAACAGCAGCAGAAACAATTGGACACTGTCAGTGTTGAACCTGTCCCAGACCATGTCCTTTCTGGAAGAATGCACAGTACTGAGTGTCACTTCTCTCCTAGCCTCCCTTCTACCCAACCCAGCTGCTGCAGCTTCTCTACTCACTTACAGTGTTTGTGGTGTTGGGAATATATGATTAACCAGCCCCCAGGGTTGCCTGCTCTTTTCTACTTTCCTCATAGCTGCCAGGAGTCCCCCCAGAGACGCTACTCCACCAAACGCTGGAAACTAGGTTGAGTTGCAAGGAAACTCAGCTCCGGGATGCTGAGAGGGAAGGTGGAGGAAGGGGAGGAGCCAAAGTCCTGCAGGAGCAGCCTAAACGTGGACAGGGGAAAAGCTGCACGCGCTGCTGATTAATATGAATCATTTTTTTTTTGTTCCCCAGCAAATTTTTTTTTTTTCCCCTGATTTCACTTAGAAGGGCTAAGCCCCCCAAGCTTATGGAAAATCCGCCCTATGGCTACTAGACCCATTGTCCGGACTCGCCAGGATTCATTACTCATTTTAAAGTGCAGTCCTGCTTTTATTTGCCTCACAGTAACCACCAGTCTGTGCCAAACGCCCTTATTGTTTATCTGAAACAGATGCAGGGATCAGGTTAATCTCTTTACATTGCTAAGGCATCAATCAGAAGCTGGTAATAGTGCCAAGCCTTAGGGGAATCCTGTGACATCAGAGAAAAGTACTTGGACAGGGCTATATGGGGTGATCCCCCCACAGCCCTGTGTATGGGTCTAATGAGTAGTGAACTGCTGCAATGCCTAATTGCAGTTTCACCAGCACCTACAGATGCTGGACAGTTGGCTGTGGTTACTATATACTTGTGAATGGAGCATGAGATCCAGTCACATTTTTTCTAGTGCAAAGCAAAATAATGTGGAGAATAGGGTGATAGATTGATTTGTATCCCATAGAGGGAAGAAAAAATTAAGTGAAATGATTGTCTGTAAACTGCATGTCCAAGACTGTAACATAACACGGGGAATTGTTAAATGTAAACGAGCGATCTTGTCCACTAACTTCAAAGAGGAAGCCAGCGGTACATAGGCAATGACAAGCAATTTAGACAGGTGACAATAGATAACATTGAATATTTGGGATCAGTATGTGGTGCAAAAGATCCCCTGTCCAATGAATCGTTTCCAGTGATAGAATAAAAAGTAATGCTTTTTGCCCTTTCAATAGCAGCTTTGCCCGAGACAACTTAAGTAATGTTTATGAAGGACCTGGGGGATACTGGGAAGAATGACATATTACCCTTTATTATATTATGTTATAGTATTCACTTCCATCCTCCGATCTATCACGTTACCCAACAGGGCTGCTCATTCAGAAAACCAGGGAATCCGAAAGAGAGGTAAAGAACACTTTGCACCATATAGTCTATATCCCTCTGCTTTTTACCTATAACGTTTCATTTGATGGTTGAACTTGTGCTCTTTGTACATTTCCACTAAGTCTTCAATACTTTGTGTTATCCGTTCCATACGGTCTTAGGCCACATACAACGCACCTCGAATAGCGCGCGATTGTACACATTGTTGAAGCAATGCAATTACCCATTGTTTCCATTTGGTAACCGCATGTGATTGCTGAAAAGGGCCATTTACATTCTAACCAAAACTGGCATGTGCGAACACCTGTAACAGACGGGTGAATTGTGCTAGCCCTAGGTATGCCACTTTCGAATAACTTAAACACTTAGTCTGTGGTACTTCTAATGTAATCTCTCTGTTACTTTAAAGTAACTAAAGTGCGTATAAAGTTTTTAATAAAAAAAAAAAAACCCAGGTCACGGAGAGTAGGATAAGCTCCGAAGAATTATTTCTTGAGATGAGAAGACAGACAGAACAAAGAAAATCTTCTTCTGCATGCTTCCCTGCTGCTTCAGTGCTATCTTTAATACAGGAAAGTCCAGGACACAATCGGCAGATGAAAACTAAGTACCGGGTTCCATAACAAAATCATATTGAGAAGTGGAATATAAATCCAACCTCCCACCCCAAGTAATCATTTAGAACCTGTGTCATCATGTGTGAAAGTTTTTTTTTTTACATACAGGGATATAGGATTGGTAACCCCTACCTCCCAATATTGTTCTGTGAGGAGCATCAGCCCAGTCTTTCCTCCTGGCTTCAGCCCTATCTTTAATACAGATTAGTCCAGGACTTGTAACTAAATCAATCCTACTTTCCTGCCCCAGGTACTTTTTTAAAAAAGTTACATTTTAGAGTATAGTTATACTTTAAGGCTGGTGGGCACAGGGCATTTGCCTAGTTAGAAGAGTTTTTCCTTGATACCAGTTCTCCTTACTGTCATTGAATGCGGTTACATGTACATTCTTTCCCTAGGAAATCCAAAGGGAACATGTTCATAGAGCCTAGACCCATATGTTCTTACCCATTTAAACAGACACTAAGGTGCCTACTGCAATACCTGCACCAGGATCTATAATTTCACAGGAGGTAGAGATAGCTTAAGCCAACTTCCTGTACTCCAAAGAACTACACCAGCCATGCTGACGCTCTTGCTTCTAGTAGCTGATTGGCAGGGTGTCCCAACTTGCCTCATTCTTTCCTATAAGCACTGGATCGAAAACGTCAGTAAACCCACCAATCACTGTTCGGGCAGCGAGCAGAGCACGGGCAGGAAAGTTTAACTCCGATATAGATATAGGTCCAAATGGCCAGCGAATGAAAATATGCCCTAAGTTTCCCTTTAATATGCACTGATCTGCCAGAAACCCAGAAGAGAGAGAAGCATACAGGGCGATTTCCTGCTTGATGCAATCAAAAAGTCGACCAGTGTAGGGTCTCCTGTTCGACAGATTTCAATAATCACATCAAGACTAAGTATATTGGAGAGATTTTAGCCTGCAGACCCTTGACCATTCAACAATTAAAGGGGTTACAAAGACACAGAAAAACCTTACTGGTCAACAAAATAGGGGCATTTGGCAGAGGCTGTAGGCCAAGAAATACATCCTGATCTAAACTCAGCTATTATCCACGTGGGGAAAGAACAATGAGCACAATTCACAATTAAAACATGACAAAACCTTTAGAGTCACAAAAGAAAAAAAATTTTTGTTAACAAAAAAAAAAAAAATGTACATAAAATGGAATATAATTCTCATCTGAGCAAAGTGCAAGCAGAGGCTTTACATAAATACACTGCAGTTTTAACATAGGAAAACATTACATCACAAATACCAAATACAGACCCAGAAGTGAACTGGAGCCTAGTGGTGTTTCCTAGAAAACAGGGAGACGGGAAGGGTGATATGACCCATTTCATAGGTGGATTGAACACAACCTATCCCTTATGGCAGGGATTGTTAAAATGTCACCCCTCCCACACCTGTCCACCTCGATTTATATGCTTATTCACCACTTCCCTGCTGGATTATCCCCTTTAAGAAAATGCAGCCATATTGTCACTTTCTATTCCACCCCCACCTCTGGTCAATGTTCCTTTGGCTCCAAGCTCACTGGGGGCTCTTATAATCTCCAGAAATTTTCATGGTCCGTTTAAGCAGTGAGATGAAATTCAAGACTTTCTGGGGATGGGAAGGACTTGATGTGGTATAACCCAAGCTGACAGCACCCCCTACTGGAAAGGATGTAAGTCACAGGGAGAGATTGGAAAGTAACGGTGAAGCTGCTGAAACCGTAAAATTTATTGTGTAAAATGCACCGGGGCCTCTGCTGTTCCTGTTGTGTTGTTGTAGTTGCCAGTGACTGGAGCATCCATGAGGTAGGTGACACAGTAGGTGTTGCGGTCAAAGACTGACTTATGGCTGATGTCAGGTTCGAAGGGCAACTGGTAAATAAAAGTCTGACGCAACGGATGGGCTTGAGAGCCGAGACAATGACACGCATGATCCACAGATCCACTGAATTCTTAGTAGCATTTCGCTCTACACTGGCATGGAGCAAGGCTTAAGACTTGTGTTTTCCAACATACAACACATCCCAGTTACGAAATAGATTAACATTCCTCTCCTCTGGCGCAGCCTAGCTAAGATGGGTGGCTAGAACTCCTTTACCTCCATGTTGACAGATTTGTTATAAAGATATACACGGGGTAACATATGCTCTTCTAAAGAGCACAGGAGTCAATTCATCCCTCCCGTCTATGCGCTAACCCTCCCCCGACCCATTTCATCCCTTCCCACTAATAGATCCCCCCTCTTTGTGCCTGGTCAACTCTCTAGTCCTCCCTGTATTGTAAGCACAGACTTATCCTAAAGCCCAACCCAACTGGAAAACAAACAATACTAAAATAAGGTGGTCGGGGGGGAAAGCATCATTGTGTTACTCTCAGACACATCCCTCCCCCCACAAAGGGTTAATAGGGAGTGGCAATGAGGGGGGAAGATTCTGGCCCTAGACACTGTTCCCTAAAACCCTTCTAAAGATTGGATGAAGGGGCGAAGAACATCCCCCAGGCCCCACATGGACCAAAAAAGAACCTAGAGAGAGGGGAAAAAAAAGTTGAAATAAGTGAAAGTTCACATAAAAACTACACTCTGATTTCCCTCCTACAATATACATATATAGATTTTTAAGCAGTTTTCACTGGTCTAGTCAGATCCCATCCCACAGGTCCTGTGGCAGATGGCAGAGGTGGTGGAGCTTGACAGCCTGGTGACTACTGCAAACCCAGGGTGAGAACTTATGGTCCACATAACAATGTTGCAAGTAGGAAAAGATGATAAACTGAAATAGCCACTGTGGCAGTGACCAGGTCGTTTTTAATCTTGCAACACTGAATTTAGGGAGGCCACAAAAAACATTAAAGGGAACTGTGGGTCTCAAACAAGTTAGGTAATTAGTATTCCTTTATAGAGCCGACAATGACTCTCTGGCTTCACCCTGTGAGAAAATGATATTGGGGTGAATGTTCAAACTTGGTAGGGTGAGAGTCACCTGACCTCTGCCCACCCCTCCGCCAGGGGAGAGCATGCTCATAAAGACTTAATGCTGGGGGAAATCAGGAAGTACCTGGGGGAAAATGACTGTTGAGAAGGGGAGCCCATTAATGCAGACATGCTGGTCACATGGCTGAAACAGGAAGTATTCAAGCAGGAAGTAATATTGCTGAATCTTTCCAGCAACTTCTCACACATTTGATCTATAGATTTCGGTTTTATTTTGAAGGTAAGATTAAAGGTTATGTCCACCCTAAAATGAAATTTGTTATACGATCCCCCCTGGGCTCCCAGCCCCAACCGCTAATTTTTTTTTTTAGAAAGCCCCCCAAACTCTACTTACCTCCTCTTTCCTCCGCCGCGCTCCCGGCCCTCTGTTGCAAGGAAATGCAAGCAGAGGGCGGGGGGACCGGCAGCCGCGTCTGTGATTGGCTGAGGGCAGCCAATCACAGACGCGGCTGCCGGCAGTCTACTTCGCCGGAGGAAAGAGGAGAGGTAAGTAGAGTTTGGGAGCTTTCTAAAAAAAAAATATGCGGTTGGGGCTGGGAGACATGGGGAATACTGCACTGAAGGGGTTTATGGTAGGGGGAGGGATAGTAGAACGGGAGGGGAGAGGAGGGGGGGAAGGGCTGCAGTACGCATGGCCAAAAATCTACCTGAGGCCAGCTACCAGGCAGTGTCCTATATGGACTCTGCTAGCCTCCTGGTGGGCAGTTTGGGACTTTGGGGGGGACTACAGGAGAACCCTAAGGAGGCGGAATGTGAGGTAAGGATTAAACTACACTACATGGTGGGGCCAGTAGTTGGGGGGATTATAGTTTGGGGTGGACATGCCCTTTAAAGCTTTTTATATCATCTTACTGGTTGGGAGAATTCGAGACCACAGTTACCCTTTAAAAAAATAATTTAGTTCCTAATTTTAAAATCAAATTCTCATTACCACCAAACCCCACTAGATTCTGACTTGTGTCTCACCTCCCATGCTGGTATGTATTACTGCGGCTCCTTTATACTCCATAGAATCGGCGAGAAGTATTTTAGCAGTGGAGGGAACTGCTCTGAGAAATGGTTCCAATTCTCCTCCCCAACTTGCTCCTTAAACCCATGCAAAATCTGGAAATAAATTTAAAAAATTCTTTAAAGACACAGCGTGGTAATATTACAAGACAAGGGAGCTATCGAAGGTAGAAGATTTCATTTAAATGGCATGAGATAATGGTGTACGGCCAATTAATATGCCATACCTATAGATTAGTAAATTAAGCTTTTGAAGCTTTATAAATATATAAAACTAAATCCTTGCCTTTATAAGTCAATCCTAAAAGAAATACATGGGTGAAATAAGCAAAAATCCTCCCACTTCTTAACCCAGGAGGACCAAAGGCAGCTGATTGGAGAGTCCTCCCTTTCCTAAAGTGAGTCCACTGAGCATGTCCAGAGACAGTGGCTTAGAAAATAGGAGGAGCAGAGTTTAGATGTACAGGAAGGCTAAATGTACACTAATGTATTGCAGTTTCGGAACTGTCTTTTTAATCTACAGTTTGGCTGCTACAAATTATGACCAAACAACATGTTCAGAGAGCAACACAGAAAACCCACACTTCCTTTGTTGCAGCCATGGGGTTAGCACATGTTTAAATTGTTTTTGCATCAGCATCGGAAATTGTCAGGTTTCAAGATCCATGTGATGTCTCGGGATTTAGACAAAAATGGAGGGAGACACTAAATACCACGTCTTAAAAACATACAAATGGAGAAGAGGAAATCTAGGTGGAACAAGCCAATACCTTCACATTCGAACTTCCCCTTCAATATTTACCTTATAAAACATGCCTCCGATCGTCCTTGGGATTCATCCACGACGCCACAGCATCACAAAAGAAAATAAAATCCTAAGAGAAGAGAAAGGCAAAGATCCAATTACATGGTGTGGAGAGTCACAGACCGAGAATACAAATTGGGTTTAGGGGGAGACCGTTCCCTTGGATTAGCTAGGGTAGCTAAACTGGTAGGAAAATGTAATTGCCCTTTACTGTAAATTATATTTCCTCCTAACCCCCACTGTACCATTTTGTTGGTTGATTCGTCCTCTATTTCTATAGATGTCGATTGAAAGCAATTTACATTTCAGTTGTCAATCAGTGCCTATTCTAAACGCTTTGCTGTGTATGAAGTTAGTTGTGACAGATGGTATGTGTGAAATGCCTTGTGGGAAATTCCCTCTACCAGGGCGGGCTCATATGATTTACTGAGCCTGCACAGAGATTCATGCCTTATAAAGTAGGCGTGTTAAGAGGGGGAGGGGGCTACATCTAGATACAGTCTAAGCACAACAAGTAGTTTGTGGAACAGTTAATACAGGATTTAATATTTCACATAGGAGACATGGACAGAGCATCAAAGACCTGCACTGCAATAAACCTACACACACAATGTTGGGAGTCAGCTAACATTTTCTACACTCAACAGCTAACACAGGCCAGATAATTCACCACCCTGGCTACTGTGCTCCACAGTTTTACCATTAACTGCCATATAGACCAGTGTCTAAACTTGCCCAATAAAAACATTAAAAAAGTAGCTTACACGTGTTTTATATATCACCCCAGTGCCTAATTACATTACTTTATAAGGATAGGCTGGTAAGTTCTAGGACATGTTCCGTACAGTGAAGCCATTACCTACCTGTACAACTCCTCCAGGATTCGCGCCAATCTTATACAGATCCCCCTAAAGGCGGAGTCTTTCTCTTCGTTGTCCCGTATATTACGAAGTGAAGTACACCTATCAAAGGGAATTAAAAACATAACTGTATTTGTCCATTAAGGTTTCCATACGCCTTGAACATTATAACCAGTATGTAAAAATCACTTACCAGGTCTAATAAATGCTGTAGCATGGGGCCACTTCTTGGGGCAAACACAACCCAGACGTCCTATGGTAATGGCTAAAAATAAAAAAAAATTCAGTATTGTTTCCTTAAAAAAACCGGGCTGTACAGTCTCTCTTTTATGGGGTAATCCCACTATTTTGCAAAAACAAGCTAATCACTATTGTTTCCCAGAACCTTTGGGACAAGCTTCCCTACATCACTCCTGGTCCATTTCAAATAAGTAACCTAGAGACGTTGTGTATGGTACATTCAAATTCCCGTCAAAACCCCTAGTCCACAACCAAAAAATCTGACAGCCTTGCTAGAACACAAATAGAATGTTAGCTGAACTTGTAACATTAAAAGGATATCTATACTCTAAAATACTTTAAAAATGGAAAGTACCTGGGTCAGGGAGGTCGGGTTGTTATTCATACCTCCAATATCGTTTGTTTGAGAGCTACAGCACCAGCAGTTTCATTTGTCAGGTTAGCCCTAGATTATTTCTGTATAAAAGAAGTTGCTGAAGCCAGGAGGAAGACTGGTAGAATTCATTTCATTGGGCTGGTGCTCCTCACAGAAACAATATTGGGAGGTAGGAATTACCATCCTATATCCCGTCCAAGTACTTTTCAGTTAAACTGTTTTTTTAAAATAAGCTTACACACACTATAGTTCTCCTTTAACCTAACCTGTGGTCTCTAAGCCTAAAGTGTGCGGTACCGTCCGCTGGCACTGCGATTGTGGTATGTTGTGCATCGATTGCATGCGATTCGCAAAAAATGGTTTGATAGCATGCTCTCAGAAGACGGATCCCACTACAGGGAATGCGTCCACCCACAATCATGCACTGCTCTGCGATTCTCACGCACTAAAGGATTGTGATCGTTCTTGCATAAGATAATGGGTAAGTGTGGCCTGGCCCTGAATCGATATAGAAGGGTTTATCCATTGAAGGTTCAGAATTGTCCTTACTGTGTTTTCTAGAAGGGTCTTCGGAGTGTTTGGACGGTTATAATCTCCACAAGGTTTATTTAATCCAAGAACATAGGTGCATTCCGAACCTATGAGAGAGAATCAAATGTAGGAGCAAGAACAAACAAGGTAAACATTACTTCCCTCTGGGTTGTATGTTATGCAGTGAACATGCATGCCCAACCTACATATATATATAAAAACTACAACTACCAGCATTTCCTGGTTGCAGAATGCTGGGAGATGTAGTTTTCAGAAATCTATAAGGATGCAGTTTGGACATCCCTGGTGTCGATAAAGGATTGTTCTAATCCTTTTCCCCAACTGTACTGCTCACATTTAACAGGGGTTTCATTACTCACCCATTTGCTACACAATCTTCCAATGGCCCATGTCGCGTGGTTACAAACGGAGATGAATTCTGGATTAAGTTGGTGCCAAGGATGGCATGAACTCCGCTAGAAAGAGAAACGGGTTTAACATGGAAAGAAGGCTCTACATATATAACTGGGAAAGACAGGAAGGCTATTAATGCAGGTGGAGCCTGGTCACATGGCTACAAGCTGGTGAAAGCAGGAAGTGTTTAGGAAGTTCTATCGCTAAGCTTTCCAGGATGTAACTTCTCACAAGCTGTGATCTAGGGTTTATTTCAACAAGGTAAGATGGAACTCATTAAGTCCAAATATTATTTAGGGTATCTCCACTCATATTTTCAAGGTTTGGTAATCCATTCTATTTAAGAACGGAGGTAAAGGAGCTGTGCTTACCTTCCGTTCTTCAATAGAACAAACAGAGACTAGTGAGAAGTTAAGAAACTTACCCGCTCGCTCCCCCAGCGCGTTGTCTGACAGGTCCCGACGGACTTGTCTTCTATGCGCATGCGCGATCTATGCGCATAGAAGACAAGGTGCGTCGGGACCTGTCAGACTAATTCTCACCAGTCTCCTGTTTGTTCTATTGAAGAACGGAAGGTAAGGCACAGCTCCTTTACCTCCGTTCTTCAATAGATCTGGATAACCAAACCTTGAAAATATGAGTGGAGATTCCCTTTAAATACATATCCCCTTTAATTAGCAGTTTTGGTGATAAGAGTCAGCTTTAGTGTAAATATTTCCTTTAAACAAGTTCAGCAGCTTGAACCCAAAACCTAAATTACCCTGGGTTCTATATTTTGAAGAAATCTGACATTGAGCAGGTTTGTGGTATTCCCAGATTGCTTCAGCCCCTTTTCTGACTGCTCAGTCTGGATTTCAGAGAAGGTTATGGCCAGGTCACCCCGTACAAAATAAAGCTCTGGCAGTGTGGAAAGTGGGGAGGGGCTATAAAATTCACGGCATGTAAGACACAAACCCACCTATTAGCAGTTCAAGCAGGTTCATTTAAGTTTAGCTTAAGTTATCTATAAACAGCTTTTAATAAATTTACAATATCACTGATTTCCTTCCCATCACCCACTGGGTACGGGAAAAAAAAAACCCGTTCTCAGGCGCATTCTGCCTGTAATAGTGACACTTACAGATCATGCTTGACGTGCATGAAACAAGCCTTTGTGAGGTCACCCAGAAGAGCAAAGGAAACTCTGTCGAACCTTGGCATAATGTCCTGGGAAAACAATGAAAGGTATCAGCCCATCAGTAAATGTCATTAGCAGATAACGTTCTCTAAATGATTTAATCTGGGTAGTTGTACCTGCATGCACTGAAACAACAGGTCATGATGTTACTTCTGGCTACTAACTGCTCTACGTGCCCACCCAGACCTTCTGCTAGTCCACTCAACAGATCCAATGCTACAATCATGAAATCCTTGTCGGGGCTTCATATTGATCCGGTGCTGACTGTACATCTCAATAAAGAACAAGGGGTTGAAACGCCTAATAAAAGGGGCCATGCAGTAGGTAAGGGTGAAAATATTACAAACCATCGCCTGGGCAAGTGTCTTTTGCACTAGTGTGACCACCGCTGGTACACGGGCTCACAATAGGGAAGGAATCCACTTTGCAAGGCAGTAGCTATGGAAGACAAGCACTGCAAGAGAAAAAAGCAAACAGTTCAAAGTCTTTTTTCTGCACAGATCACACAGTATAGCAACCTATTAACGGAATAACCACACACGGGATAAAATAACCGCATGGCTTCACATTGCAGGATGGTAGAAATAGGGAGAGGAAGGGGTAAGAGAAACAGCACAACCACTAGGCTATCTCCTGCTGTACTGACCACAGCAAATGGGCCGCTCAACTCACCTTAGAAGTGGAAACAGATCTTTATCTTCATCCTTTAATTCATTCCATTCTGGATCAGAGGGGCATTAACTTTTGGATGTATTCCTGCATATAGTAATAATAAATCCCGTGAGCTGTTTGTGTGAAGGCATTGGACAGACATTGCAGGACATCAGATTCTGGATCAGACAGTATGAATACAAAGCAAATCATTGGATAAACTCAATATTCTCAGTGTGGTGCATCACATCCAGGATGCAGAAGGGTGTTCAGACAGGCCAGTAATCTACTCTATCTATCATCCCTCCACAATCAAACAAGCTACTTACTGGTTGATTAAGATGGTGGCCCACCGAATCGGCCAATGTCCCAATAGCGTCATAGAGAATCAGCAATTTTTGTGCTGGTATTTACCAAAGGCAAACACCAGTGTATCCAGGATGAACTTAATAAGGTACAAGTTCTGTGCAGGCCTCCTCTTCCAATGTCGCAAAAGCACTAAGGACACAGAGAACATTACTGTTAATATGCAGTTGCCAAAGCCTGGTTATCAATGCCTAGGTAAGAAGTTAACATCTTAGCTAGTAGTAGCAAACTCCTGATAGAATCATCAACCCCCGTGGAGCGCAACTTTAATACCCTAATGTCTGTCCAAAAGTTACCTAGTGGCATGGTTTACCCCTGTATTTAAACCTACCAGTTGAATACTGGATTGAATAGTGCTCAGGTAGGCCCTTTCTATAGGCAGTACCCCCAGACTAGTTAGACTAGTATAAGAGTAATGCTCTGGATACCAACATATCACTAAGCGAACTATCCGACATAGGGACCTAGTTAAACATGGATAGCCAAATGTTGCAATGTCCAAAGTCATTTTAGACAGCCAAGTGTCCCACTATGTTGCAATGTCGAAGTTTACTCATAGCTGCAAATCTTTTAAATTGTAACAGTATTCTTTGTATATAGAGAATGTTTTCCATTTTTCATACACTAAGGACTGTGTGTTTGGAAATTATCACCAGAATTTCTTATCAAGCACGTATTAGCCTCGGATTAGTTCTGGACGGTTGGACTTTACAAGAGGCGGATCACTTGCTCACATGGATCTTCTCGATTGGATGGACTATGACCTATGGGAGTTTGGGTGGGACTTGAATATGGTTAAATTGTATGTACGCCATTGTTCTTCAGCACTTGATAAAGAGTTACAATCGAAACATGTTGTGGCAATAAAACAGTGTGTGTGTTAGCATATTTAACGCTGTCCTGGATTCCTTTTCCTAATAACAGTGTTGGAGGTTGTATAAAGACATAACGTCCATCTAGTCCAACCTTTATACCTTACATAATGTCTGTATAACAGTTACATAGTAACATAGTATGGAGGTTGTATAAAGACATACGTCCATCTAGTCAACCTTTATACCCTACCCATAATGTCTGTATAACAGTTACATAGTACATAGTATTGGAGGTTGTATAAAGACATACGTCCATCTAGTCCAACCTTATACCCTACCCATAATGTCTGTTAACAGTTACATAGTAACATAGTATTGGAGGTTGTATAAAGACATATGTCCATCTAGTCCAACCTTTATACCCTACCCTAATGTTCTGTAAACAGTTACATAGTAACATAGTATTGGAGGTGATAAAGATATAGTCCATCTAGTCCAACCTTTATACCCTACACCATAATGTCTGATAACAGTTACATAGTAACATAGTATTGGAAGTTGTATAAGACATACGTCCATCTAGTCCAACCTTTATATCCTACCCATAATATCTGTATAACAGTTACATAGTAACATAGTATTGGAGGTTGTATAAAGACATACGTCCATCTAGTCCAACCTTTTAACCCTACCCATAATGTCTGTAAACAGTTACATAGTAACATAGTATTGGAGGTTGTATAAAGACATACGTCCATCTAGTCCAACCTTTATACCCTACCCATAAGTTCGTATAACAGGTTACATAGTAACATAGTATTGGAGGTTGTATAAAGACATACGTCCATCTAGTCCAACCTTTATACCACCTACCCATAATATCTGTATAACAGTTACCTAGTAACATAGTATTGGAGGTTGATAAAGACATACGTCCATCTAGTCCAAGATTTATACCTACCCATAATGTCTGTTAAACAGTTAATAGTAACATAGTAGGAGGTTGTATAAAGACATACGTCCACTAGTCCAACCTTTATATCCTACCCATAATATCTGTATAACAGTTACTAGTAACATAGTATTGGAGGATGTATAAAGACATACGTCCCATCTAGTCCAACCTTTATACCCTACCCATAATGTCTGTATAACAGTACATAGTAACATAGTATTGGAGATTGTATAAAGACATACGTCCATCTAGTCCACCTTTATACCCTACCCATAATGTCTGTTAACAGTTACATAGTAACATAGTATTGGAGGATGTATAAAGACATACGTCCATCTGTCCACCTTTATACCCTACCCATAATGTCTGTATAACAGTTACATAGTACATAGTATTGGAGATGTTAAAACATACGTCCATCTAGTCCCACCTTTATACCCTACCCATAATGTCTGTATAACAGTTACATAGTAACATAGTATTGGAGGATGTATAAAGACATACGTCCATCTAGTCCAACTTTATACCCTACCCATAATGTCTGTAAAACAGTTACATAGTAACATAGTATTGGAGTTGTATAAGACATACGTCCATCTAGTCCAACCTTTATATCCTACCCATAATATCTGTATAACAGTTACATAGTAACATAGTATTGGAGGATGTAAAAGACATACGTCCATCTAGTCCAACCTTTTACCCTACCCATAATGTCTGTATAACAGTTACATAGTAACATAGTATTGGAGGATGTATAAAGACATACGTCCATCTAGTCCAACCTTATATCCTACCATAATTCTGATAACAGTTACATAGTAACTGTATTGGAGGATGTATAAAGGACATACGTCCATCTAGTCCAACCTTATACCCTACCCATAATGTCTGTATAACAGTTACATAGTAACATAGTATTGGAGGTGTATAAGACTACGTCCTTAGTCCAACCTTTATAACCACCCATAATGTCTGTATAACAGTTACATAGTAACATAGTATTGGAGGTTGTATAAAGACCTACGTCCATCTAGTCCAACCTTTATATCTACCCATAATATCGTGTATACAGTACATAGTAACATAGTATGGAGGATGTAAAAGACATACGTCCATCTGTCCAAACCTTTATACCCTACCCATAATGTCTGTATAAACAGTTACATAGTAACATAGTATTGGAGATTGTATAAAAGACATACGTCCACTAGTCCAACCTTATACCCTACCCATAATGTCTGGATAACAGTTACATAGTGACCTAGTATTGGAGGTTATATAAAGACATACGTCCATCTAGTCCAACCTTATACCCTACCCATAAGTCTGTGTAACAGTTACATGTATGCAAGTATGGAGGAGGTTGTATAAAGACATACGTCCATCTAGTCCAACCTTTATACCTACCCATAATGTCTGTCTAACAGTTACATTAACCGTAGTGGAGATTGTATAAAGACATACGTCCATCTAGTCCAACCTTTATACCCTACCCAAATGTCTGTCTAACAGTACTAGTAACATAGTATTGGAGATTGTATAAAGACTACGTCCATCTAGTCCAACCTTTATACCCTACCATAAGTCTGTCTAACAGTTACATAGGAACATAGTATTGGAGATGTATAAAGACTACGTCCCTCTAGTCCAACCTTTATACCCTACCCATAATGTCTGTATAACAGTTACATAGTAACATAGTATTGGAGGATGTATAAAGATATTATACAATGTCAACCTTTATACCCTACCCATAATGTCTGTATAACAGTTACATAGTAGCATAGTATTGGAGGATGTATAAAGACATACGTCCATCTAGTCCAACCTTTATACCCTACCCATAAGTCTGTATAACAGTTACATGTAAATAGTATTGGCGGATGTATAAAGATATATATCAATAGTCCCACTGTTATCTCTACCCAGATCCCTGCCTAACAAATGAAGAGGAAGACAAAACACAGTATGAAGAGGGGTTGGGGGGTGTCAGTATTGACTCCAAATAGGCAAAATCAGGAAAAAGTTTAATGTGTCCATTAGGAAGAGACCAAATACATATCCTTTTAAGAAAAAAAAAAGTTCTCATTTAAGAAACTGAATCTGCCCATCCTAAATTTCTCGTGTATAAATAAATGCTTACTAAATACCCACTTCCAGTAAGTAGGACCCCTAATAGTGTCAGATATGGTCTTGCCCACTGGGGGGGGGGGGATCAGTTGCTCAGACAGATCTGAGCATCTTTGACCCGCCCAACAACCAATCAACAGAAATAACAACCACCTGGAACAATCCAAGGAAGAGTGCATCCTGGGAAGAAGAATGAGCTTTGCAGATTGAAATGGCAGACACTACTGACCACAGCAGGGCAAAGCAAAAAATTTTAAATATGCAAAATACCTAGGTATGTGGGATATAAATATTGTTCAATTATAATTTTTCCTCTGAACTTCCCCTTTAACTTTACAAAGAACAACCAGATAGGGGAATTCACCAGTTTTGGCCTCTAGGGCCAAATGAATCCCTACAGTACCTGCAGGCTGCTTCCTGTACCCGCTTGTTGCTGTCTAGAATGCGTTTCAGAAGCTCGGTCATCAGTGGCTTTAGGTATTGATCTGGCGGCTGGCTGACAACCCAATGAGCATAAAGGCTAAGTGTCCAGCAGGCAATAGACCGGACCAGAGCCTTTTTATCAGACAAGCATTGGATCAGGTGAGGGAAAGTTCTGGGAGGTAAGGAACCATTCCTGATAGCAACCTGGACACAAGAGAACCGGGATAGATAAGAATTTATCAGTGGAAAGTGATTAGTGTAAACAGAAACAATCAGGTCAAAGATTCTGGCCAGACACAGACCTCAGCAATCGCTCAAGAACAAGGATCCCAGATTCTTATGACCCATTGAGGTGGAACAGGAGACCCTTAGCAGGGGGAGAAATGTGGAAGCAATTCATCCCGAAATACATTCGCCAGGACATCAAGTGCAGGGCGAGCACTTTCCTGTGAAGTTACAAAGTAAAAATACACAAAAGACTAATGAGATATCTCTCCGCATTGGAGATATACAAGAATGTAAGATCCAGCCCTGATCAGACAGTATGATACAAGGAACCCTCAGGGTCTCAGCACAAACAATCTGCATACGTTCAGGAGACTGTGAAAGTTCAGTGTTACCTAAAAGGGCAAGATCACCTCTCTAATGAAACATTATATACAGGTAAGAAAGCTGCCAGATGAAGGACTGACCTGCAGCCTTATCAGCCTTCCCTCTAAAATGGTTCCCACCTCCTCCCCAAAACCTTTTTATGACCTCACACATGCTCAGAGGAGACAGACAGCTGCTAACTGGAAGAACAGGAAACAAGAGAGAGGTAACAGATCAGGCAGCATTTCACGGCTGGTCTCCCAGCTTTCTGACCATTGCCATTTAGGGGTGATTTTTCATTAATTTGAGGGGTGAATCCTCTTCACTTACTTAGATTCCAATCGGAGAGTGCGTCATCATCATCATCTTCATCATCCGCATCCTCCTCCCCCTCTGCTCGGTCCTCTTCGTGCTGCAGGGTACCGTACGAGACTTATGAACCGTGGTTTGATGTCCTGCTCACTGTCTGGGACGGCCTCATCCTCCTCCACATCGCCCTGTCGGGAGAAAAAGGTCCAACGTTGGCATAATTAACAAAGGGAATCAGCTGAATTAACAACCAATATACACCACAAGTCTATATGCGGGTAGTACAGAAAGGGAGCTGTAGCAGCACAGGGAGGATAAACAGAAAAAAAGTTTGGTGCATTACAGCTGTATATAAAATGTAGAGATCAGCTTATGGTAATGACACAATGGGAAAAAGTTGCTAAATCTTTAAAAACTGGTACTAGTTATACTGATAGAGCTAGAGCCCATATATATATATATAGAGATACTGGGTACTAGTACCTACTACGGGTACCACTCCCACCTTTCACACTTCGGTAAAATTCTATAAAAACATTGAGGGACTACACTTTATTATTTAACTCACCTTAAGAAGAATGATATCAATCTATTATATTTCATCCCATTTACAAGAATAGGAATTAATCTAGAAAAAAAATGAAAATGCAGTACAATAATAGTGTAAGTCTAATACCACACCTATAGTATGTATCTGTGTCCTCTGTATTAGAGTGCAAGCTCTGCAGGACAGGATTCCTTCTCCAATGGTTCCCTTCCCTGTATTGTATCTGTCGTCCCTCTGCGATTAGAGGTAAGCTCTGCAGGACAGGATTCCCTTCTCGCAATGATCCCCCCCTGTTTCTGTTCCTCTGTATTATAGAGTGTAAGCTGCGGACAGGATTCCTTTTCCAATGGTTCCCTCTCCTGTAGTGTATCTGTGTCCCTCTGTATATTAGAGTGCAAGCTCTGCAGGACAGGATTCCCTTCTCCCAACGGTCCCCTCCCCGTATGGATCTGTGTCCCTCTGTATATTAGAGTGTACGCTCTGCAGGACAGGATTCCCTTCACCCAATGGTCCCTTCCCTGTATGTATCTGTGTCCTCTGTTATAAAGTGTAAGCTCTGCAGGACAGATTCCCTTTCCCAATGGTCCCCTCTCCTAATTGATCTGTGTCCCTCTGTATATTAGAGTGTAAGCTCTGCAGGACAGGATTACCTTCTCACAATGGTTCCCTCTCCCTGTATTGTATCTGTGTCCCTCTGTATATTAGGGGATGGAATGGGAAAGCGGAAGGTGAAATGTTGGGGGGGAATGGGGGAGAGCGGAGGGGAAATGTGGGGATGGAATGGGGAAGAGTGGAGGGGAAATGTGGGGATGGATAATGGGGAGAGGAGGGGAAATGTGGGGATGGAATGGGGGAGAGGGAGGGGGAAAGGGGGGATGGAATGGGGGGGAAGAGGGGAGGGGAAAGTGGGGATGGATGGGGAAGAGTGGAGGGGAAATGTGGGGATGGAATGGGGAAGAGTGGAGGGGAAATGGTGGGGATGGAATGGGGAAGAGTGGAGGGGGAAATGTGGGGATGGAATGGGGAAGAGGGGAGGGGCAATGTGGGGATGGAATGGGGAAGAGTGGAGGGGAAATGTTCGGGGATGGAATGGGGAAGAGTGGAGGGATATGTGGGGGATGGGAATGGGGAAGAGTGGAGGGGAAATGGGGATGGAATGGGGAAGAGTGGAGGGGAAATGTGGGGATGGAATGGGGAAGAGTGGAGGGGAAATGTGGGGATGGAATGGGGGAGATGGAGGGGAAAGTGGGGATGGAATGGGGAAAGTGAAAGGGAAATGTGGGGGATGGAATGGGGAGAGTGGAAGGGGAAATGTGTGGGTGGAAGGGGGAGAGTGGAAGGGAAATGTGGGGGTAGAATGGGGGAGTGGAAGGGAAAGTGGGGATGTTAATGGGGTGAGAGTGGAGGGAGAAATGTGGGGATGGAACGGGGGAGAGGGAAGGAAATGTGGGGATGGAACGGGGGAGAGGAGGAAGGAGAAATGTGGGGGTGGAACGGGGGAGAGTGGAGGGGAAATGTGGGGGTGGAAGGCGAGAGTGGAGGGGAATGTGGGGATGGAATGGGGAGAGTGGAAGGAAATGTGGGGAGGAATGGGGAGAGTGGAAGGGAAATGTGGGGATGGAACGGGGAAGAGTGGAGGGGAGAGTGGAAGGGAAATGTGGGATGGAATGGGGAGGAGTGGAAGGAAAATGTGGGATGGAATGGGGGGAGTGGAAGGAAAATTGTGGGGATGGAATGGGGAGAGTGGAAGGGAAATGTGGGGATGGAACGGGGGCGAGAGCAGGAGAAATGTGGAGGTGGAACAGGGGGAGAGTGGAAGGGAAATGTGGGTGTTGGGAAGGTGGAGAGTGGAAGGGCAATGTGGGGGTAGGAATGGGGGGATGGAATGGGGGAGAGTGAGAGAGGGAAATGTGGGTATGGAATGGGGAGGAGTGGAAGGGAAATGTGGGGAGGGAAGGGGGAGAGGAGGAGAAATGTGGCGGTGGGAAGGGGGGAGAGTGGAGGGGAATGTGGGGGTGGAAGTCGGAGAGTGGAGGGGAAATGTGGGGGTGGAATGTCGGAGAGTGGGGGAAATTGGGTGGAAGTCGGATGGAGTGGAGGGGAAATGTGGGGGTGTAATGGGGGAGAGTGGAAGGGAAATGGGGGATGGAATGGTGAGAGTGGAGGGGAAATGTGGGGGTGGAATGGGGGAGAGTGGAGGGGAAATGTGGGGGTGGAATGGGGGCGAGTGGAGGGAAATGTGGGGATGGAAGGGGGGGGAGTGAGGGAAATGTGGGGATGGAATGGGGAGAGTGGAAGGGAAATGGGGGGATGGAACGGGGGAGAGGAGGAGAAATGTGGAGGGGAAACAGGGGAGAGTGGAAGGGAAATGTGGGGGTGGAACGGGGGGGGGGGAGGGGTGGGAGGAGTGGAAGGGAAAGTGTGGGGGTTAGAATGGGGGGAGGAGAGTGGTGAGGGGGAAAGGGGTATGAAGGGGGGAGAGTGGAAGGGAAATGTGGGGATGGAATGGGGAGAGAGAGGAGGAAATGTGGGGGTGGAATGGGGAGGGAGAGTGGAGGGGAAATGTGGGGGTGGAGGGGGAAAATGTGAGGGTGGAATGTCGCGAGAGTGGAGGGGAAATGTTGGGGGTGGAATGTCGGAGAGTGGAGGGAAATGTGGGGGTGGGAATGGGGGAGAGGGAGGGGAAAAATGGGGTTTGGAGGTGGAAATGTCGGAGAGTGGAGGGAAAGGTGGGGGTTGGAATGCGGGGTTTGGAGAGTGGGGAAGGGCAAATGTGGGGGGGGAGTGGAAGGAGTGGAACGGGAAATGGGGGGATGGCATGGGGGGAGAGTGGCGGGGAAATGTGGGGATGGAAATGGGGGAGAGTGGAGGGGAAAATGTGGGGAGATGGGAATTGGGAGGAGGAGTGGAAGGGAAATGTGGTGGAATGGAACGGGGGAGAGGAGGAGAAATGTGGGGGGTGGGAAATGGGGGGGGAGGAGTGGAGGGGGAAATGTGGGGTGGAATGTCGGAGAGGGAGGGGAAATGTGGGGATGGAACGGCGGAGAGTGTAAGGGAAATGTGGGGAGGGAAATGGGGAGAGTGGAGGGAAGGGGGGGCTGAATGGGGAGGGGAGAGTGGAGGGGATGGAATGTGGGGATGGAATGGGGGGAGGGAGTGGAGGGGAAAATGTGGGGATGGAAGGGGAGGAGGAGGGAAGAAGAAAATGTGGGATGGAATGGGGAGAGTGGAGGGGAAAATTGTGGGGATGGAATGGGGAGGTGGAAGGGAAAATGTGGGATGGAATGGGGGCGAGGGGAAGGGGAAATGTGGGGATGGAATGGGGAGAAGTGAAGGAATGTGGGGAGGGAAGGGAGGTGGAAGGGAAAATGTGGGGATGGAATGGGGAGAGTGGAGGGGGAAATGGGGGATGGAATGGGGAGAGTGGAAGAGAAATGTGGGGATGGAAGGGAGAGGGAAGAGAAATTCTGGGGATGGAATGGGAGAGAGGTTGGAGGAATGTGGGGATGGATATGGGGGAGGAGTGGAGGGGAAATGTTGGTGGGAATGGGGAGAGTGGAGGGGAAATGTGGGGATGGAATGGGGGAGAGTGGAAAAGAGAAAAGTGGGGATGGAATGGGGGGAGAGGGAGGGAATGTGGGGATGGAATGGGGAGAGTGGAGGGGAAATGTGGGGATGGAATGGGGAGAGTGGAAGAGAAATGTGGGGTGGAATGGGAGAGTGGGAAGGAAATGTGGGGATGGAAGGGGGGAGAGTGGAAGGGAAATGTGGGATGGGGAGGGGGGAGTGGGGAGGGAGGAGGGAAATGTGGGGATGGGACTGGGGGAGAGTGGAAGGAAATGTTGGGGAGGGAAGGGGGAGAGGGAGGGGAAATGTGGGGATGGAATGGGTGAGAGTGGAGGGGAAATGTGGGGGTGGAAGGGGAAATGTGGGGAGGAAGGGGAGGGAGAGTGGAGGGGAAATGTGGGAGGGAAATGGGGAGGAGAGTGCGAAGAGGAAAATTGTGGGGATGGACAATGGGGGAGAGTGGAGGGAAATGTGGGGATGGAATGGGGAGAGTGGGGAGGGAGAGTGGAGGGGAAATGTGGGGGAGGAATGGGGGAGAGGGGAGGGGAATGTGGGGATGGAATGGGGAGAGTGGAGGGGAAATGTGGGGATGGAATGGGGAGAGGGGGGGGAAATGTGGGATTGGAATGGGGGAGAGTGGAAGGGAAAATGTGGGGATGGAATGGGGAGAGTGGAAGGGGAAATGTGGGGATGGAATGGGGAGAGTTGAAGGAAATGTGGGGATGGAATGGGAGAGTGGGAAAGGGAAATGTAGGGAGGGAATGGGGAGAGGAGGAGGGGAAAGGTGGGGATGGATTGGGGAGAGTGGAGGGAAAATGTGGGGGAGGAATGGGGAGAGTGGAGGGGAAATGTGGGGATGGAATGGGGGAGGTGGATGGAAGGGAAATGTGGGGGGGGAGTGGAGGAAAATGTGGGGATGGAATGGGGGAGAGTGGAAGGGAAATGTGGGGAGGGAAGGGGGAGAGTGGAGGGGAAATGTGGGGGGGAATGGGGAGAGTGGAAGGGAAATGTGGTGATGGAACGGGGGAGAGGAGGCGAAAATGTGGGGGGTGGAATGGGGGAGAGGGAGAGTTGGGGGGGAAATTGTGGGGGATGGGAAAGTGGGGAGAGTGGTGGAAGGGAATGTGGGGATGGGATGGGGGAGAGTGGAGGGGAAATGTGGGATGGGAACTGGGGAGAGTGGAAGGAAATGTGGGGATGGAATGGGGAAGAGTGGAAGAGAAATGTGGGGATGGAAATGGGGGAGAGTGGAGGGGAAATGTGGGGAGGAATGGGGAGAGGGAAGGGAAATGTGGGGATGGAATGGGGCAGAGGTGGAAGGGAAATGTGGGGATGGAATGGGGAGAGGTGGAAGGGACATGTGGGGATGGAATGGGGAGCGTGGAGGGGAACTGTGGGGGTGGATGGAGCGTGAAGAGAAATGGGGGGATGGTGGACTGGGGAGAGTGGAAGAGAATGTGGGGTGGGAAGGGGGGAGCGTGGAGGGGAAGGGAAATGGGGGATTGGAGGGGAGGGAGTGGAGGGGAATGTGGGGATGTGAATGGGGGGGGGAGAGTGGAGGGAAATGTGGGGATGGAAGGGGGGAGAGTGGAAGAGAAATGTGGGGATGGAATGGGGAGAGTGGAGGGAAATGTGGGGATTGGAATGGGGTGAGAGTGGAAGGGAAATGTGGGTGGATGGGTATGGGGAGAGTGGAGGGGAAATGTGGGGATGGAATGGGGAGAGTGGAAGAGAATGTGGGGATGGAATGGGGAGGGGGGAAGGGGAATGGGGGGGGATGGCATGGGGGAGAGTGGAGGGGAAATGTGGGGATGGAAATGGGGAGAGTGGAAGGGAAATGTGGGGATGGAATGGGGAAGAGTGGAAGGAAATGTGGGGAGGAATGGGGAGGAGAGGTGTGAAAGGGAAATGTGGGGGATGGAATGGGGAGAGTGGAAGGGGAAATGTGGGGATGGAATGGGGGAGAGTGGAAGGGAAATGTTGGGGCTGGAATGGGGAGAAGTGGCGGGGAAATGTGGGGGTGGAATGGCGGAGGGAGAGTGGCAAGAGAAATGTGGGGATGGATGGGGAGAGTGGAAGGAGAAATGTCTGGGAATCGGAATGGAAGATGGGGGGAGAGTGGAGGGGAAAATGTGGGGAGATTGGAAGGGGGAGAGTGGAGGGGAAAGTGTGGGATGGGAGGCTGGAATGGGGAGACGTGGAGGGAAATGTGGGGATGGAATGGGGGAGTGGAAGAGAAATGTGGGGATGGAATGGGGGAGAGAGTGGAGGGAAATGTGGGGATGGGAATGGGGAGGAGTTTGAAGGGAAATGTTAGGGATGGAACTGAGGAGAGAGGAGGGGTAAATGTGGGGATGATTGGGGAGATCTGGGAGGGAAATGTGGGATGGAATGGGGGAGAGTGGAGGGGAAATGTGGGGATGGAATGGGGAGAGTGGAGGGGAAAGGGGGGGATGGAAGGGGGGAGAGTGGAAGAGAAATGTGGGGAGGAATGGGGAGAGTGGAAGGGAAATGTGGGATGAATGGGGAGAGGGAAGGGAAATGTTTAGGGATGGAATGGGAGAGAGGAGAGAGGAGGGGAATTGTGGGGATGTTGGGAGAGTGGAGGGGAAATGTGGGGATGAATGGGGAGAGTGGAGTGAATGGAATGTGGGGATGGACATGGGGAGAGGGAAGAGAAATGGGGATGGATGGGGGAGAGTGGAGGGGTGAAATGTGGGGATGGAATGGGAGAGTGGAAGGAATGTGAGGATGGAATGGGAGAGTGGAAGGGAAATGTGGGGATGGAATGGGGAGAGTGGAGGGGAAATGTGGGGATGGAATGGGGGAGAGTGAGGGAAAAGTGGGGAGGATGGGGAGAGTGGAGGGGAAATGTGGGGATGGAATGGAGAGGGAGGGGAAATGTGGGGATGGAATGGGGGAGAGGAGGGGAAATGTGGGGATGGAATGGGGAGAGTGAAAGGGAAATGTGGGGGCTGGAATGGGGAGAGGGAAGGGAAATGTGGGGAGGGAACGGGGGAGAGGAGGAAAGAAATGTGGAGGTGGATGGAATGGGGGAGAGTGGAGGAAATGTGTGGGTTGCAATGGGGGAGAGTGGAAGGGAAATGTGGGGTAGAATGGGGGGAGTGGAAAGGAAATGTGGGGAGTTTTTGGAATGGAGGAGAAAGTGGAACGGGGAGGAAGGGAAATGTGGGATGGAATGGGGAGAGGGAAGGGAAATGTTGGGGATGGAACGGGGGAGAGGAGGAGAAATGTGGGGGTGGAACGGGGGGGGGGGGAGGGGAAATGTATGGGGGTGGAAATGTCGGAGGTGGAGGGGAAATGTGGGGATGGAATGGGGAGAGTGGCAGGGAAATGTGGGATGGAATGGGGAGAGTGGAAGGGAAATGTGGGGAATGGATGGAATGGGGAGTGACGGAGTGGTGTGGTGGAATGGAATGGAATGGAATGGGGAGAGTGGAGGGGAAAGTGGGGATGGAATGGGGAGAGTGGAAGAGAAATGTGGGGATGGAATGGGGAGAGTGGAAGAGAAATGTGGGGATGGAATGGGGAGAGTGGAAGAGAAATGTCCAGGGGGATGGAATGGGGAGAGTGGAGGGGAAATGTGGGGAGGAATGGGGAGAGAGTGGAGGGGAAATGGGGGATGGATGGGGAGAGTGGAAGGAATGTGGGGATGGAATGGGGAGAGTGGAAGGGAAATGTGGGGATGGAATGGGGAGAGAAGTGAAGGGAAAAGGGGGGGATGGAATGGGGAGAGTGAAGGGGAAATTGTGGGGATGGAAATGGGGAGAGTGGAAGGGAAATGTGGAGGGGGATGGAATGGGGAGAGTTGACCGGAAATGTGGGGAATGGAATGGGGAGAGTGGAAGGGAAATGTGGGAATGGAATGGGAGAGTTGACCGGAAATGTCGGGGGTGGAATGGGGGGAGAGTGGAAGGGAAATGTGGGGGTGATGAAGGGGTGAGAGTGGAGGGGACACAATGGGGGGTGGTGGAATGGGAAGAGTGAAGGGAAAGGGGGTGGAATGGGGGGGGGGAGGCGGAGTGGAGGGAAAATGTGGGGGTGGAATGGGGGAAAGTGGAAGGGAAATGTGGGGGTGGAAATGGGGGAGAGGGGAAGGGTAATGTGGGGAGGGAATGGGGAGAGAGCGGAAGGGAAATGTGGGGATGGAATGGGGGAGAAGCGGAAGGGAAAATGTGTGGGTGGGGTGGAAGGGGGGAGAGCGGAAGGGAAATGTGGGGGGGAATGGGGGAGAGCGGAGGGGGAATGGGGGAGAGTGGAGGGGAAAAAATGTGGGGATGGAATGGGGAGAGGGAAGGGAAATGTGGGGTGGAATGGGAGAGTGGAAGGGTAATGTGGGGATGGAATGGGGAGAGGAGGGGAAATGTGTGGGGAGGGAATGGGGAGAGGGGAGGGGAAATGTGGGATGGAAGGGGGAGAGTGGAAGAGAAATGTGGGGATGGAATGGGGAGAGGTGGAAGAGAAATGTGGGGATGGAATGGGGGAGAGTGGAGAGGGCAATGGGGGTGGAAGGGGGGAGAGTGGAGGGGAAATGTGGGGGTAGAATGGGGAGAGTGGAAGGGAAATGGGATGAATGGGGAGAGTGGAGGGAAATGGGGGGGGATGGAAGGGGGAGAGTTGGACCGGAAATGTGGGGATGGGATGGGGAGAGTGGAGGGAAAGTGGGGGATGGAATGGGGAGAGTTGACCGGAAATGTGGGGTGGAATGGGGGAGAGGGGAGGGAAAATGTGGGGGTGGAATGGGTTGAGAGTGGAGGGACATGGGGGGGTGGAATGGGGAAGAGTGAAGGAAATGGGTGGAAATGGGGGAGAGTGGAGGGAAAATGTGGGGGTGGAATGGGGAAGAGTGAAGGGAAATGGGGTGGAATGGGGGAGAGTGGAAGGGTAATGTGGGGGATGGAATGGGGGAGAGCGGAAGGAAATGTGGGGGATGGAATGGGGGAGAGCGGAAGGGAAAGTGGGGGGTGGAATGGGGGAGAGCGGAAGGGGAAATGTGGGGGTGGAATGGGAGGCGAGGGGAGATGGGGAGAGGGAGGGGAAATGTGGGGGTGGAATGGGGGAGAGGAGGGGAAGTCTGGGGAGGGAATGGGGGAGAGTGGGAGGGGAAATGGGAGAGAGTGGAGGGAAAATGTGGGAGAAGGGAGGGGGGAACAGGGAAGATTGAAGGGGAAAATAGGGGAATGGGTGGGGATTAGGTGTCTGAAGGCTTAAGGAAAATGGGGGTGGGAGGGTATGAGAACCTTGGAGAGGAAGGAGGGGCTCTGGAGAATGGTGGCCTGTAGAGGTAGGTATGTAAATATAGAACCAAAAAATGAGGGAAAAGTCCCCGCCCTGTAGAGCGTACATTCAAGAGGTAAGAAGCGGTATAAGTGGAACAGGTCAAGGAGGAAGGGATGGGGCTCCCCAAATGGCATGGAATGTATGGTCACCCGTTATTCCCTTCCAAGTCAAATACACATTGAAAGCAGGGTGGTTATTTGGGTAGGGTTAGTATTTACATTTGAAGCATGATGCAGGCGGTGAATTGCATTGACTGGTAGCATTACAGCATGTATTTCAAGGCGTGTTCCACACCTAAAATGAAAACATTCTTGTAACACACCTTTCAAACCCTCTAACTACAAATTTCCCTTATCAAAAATGAAAGACCAACCCTTTACCACCAATGTTCTGCTTCCTTTCTCCATTTGCTATGACTGCTAAAGGGACTGATTGCTTGGATGAGCCATTCTCCATTGCACATGTGCAAACTCAATAAGTCAACAGAAGCCGACCATACATCTCATTTGGCTGCCAAGATGGAATAGTGAGCAGTACTTCTTGATCAAAAATAGAAGGAAGCTCCAAAAACAAAATGGTTTCAACCTTCCACCATTATCTTGGAAGTATTCAGAGTGTCAAAATTATATTGCGGGAGGGATTTATATGAGCCGCCAACATCTTCCTTAGCGGACTTTCCCAATTACATGTATAAATCAGATAAGACCCTGCCTCAAAGAGCTTACATTTAATCACTTATTTACATATACACCGATAGAAATGTCTTTGTGATTGTGGGGGCAAAAGCTACACAACACAGGAAGAACATAAAAACTCCTGTCAGATGTGTCCAAGGGTGGAATCAAAACTCAGGAACCTCGTGCGCAAGGTATCAGTGCTAACCACTAAAACCAATCTGAAATTTCCAACCAGGGAGCAGCTCCATAGACTGAGGCCACACAACAGTCTGATTATACATGAAGCAAATGGAAAAAAAATGATCCCTGTATAGAGGAGGTTTTAAAATATGAGTGACAGAAAACAGGAGGTGGGGTATGTGGCACTCTAGAATCATGGGAGGGACAAAGTACAGAAAAGGAGGTTGAAGGGTACGGAGGAAGTGTGTGGTGAAAGGGTAAACGCTTTTATAGGGATTGAAAAGAAATTGCAATATTTTGACATTCACAAGTCGACAAGCTTTCAGAAGGGAGGATTATGGGAGCTGCTGGAAATGACACATAATTCATCAGATTTTAGCATATGTAATACAAACACAAACTGCACTATGGTAATGTAATTTAATATAACAGTACTTGTAGTGGAATAATTACACTGAGTCACTTGACTGTGTCTCCCTTTTCACAAGGAGCCAGTGAACCCGTTCCTGTTTATCCACCCACTCCCGTGCAGACCCGCTCCTGGCTACACAGATGGACCGAGGAAGAACAAGTGTGGATCGCAACAGGGTTGGTCTTATTCAGCACTATCCTCAAGGGTAGATACGAGTCAGCGGTCAGGGAACTTACAGAGACAGAAGGTGTGAAAGAGTAAGTAAACCAGCAGATACTCCTTATGGTGTTGTTATTGATTTACAGTGCAATGTTTGTAGGTACTGACTTCTTGTAGCTGGAATCCATAGATATAGGGTGACCGTCTAGGTGTTCGCTACAGTTCCTAACAGGAGGACCCACACCCCCTGCTAAATAGTCACCAAGTGAGCAATAAGGCCCATATAAATATATATTCTAAATAAAATGACGACTAAATAAAAGTATGTATATAAATAAACAACGAGACACCAAAAGTTACAATCTCAAAAATATGAAAATACATTATATCATTATTAATACAATCAAATATAAATTACCAATAGCCAATCGGTGCGTCTCCGAATTGCCATTTGTCGAAACGGGTTGGTTGCGGAATGAAAAACCCATGCAATTTTATTTAGGCCAATCTACCGATACACTGAACTTCCGTCGATCTAGTCCTGCAAAAAATTGCATGGTGTGTACAGACATGTAAATATTAAAGGGATAAGTTGAAGGGTAAGCAGATAGAACACAATCTGATGATGAATGAGATGACATGCTTTTGTTTAGAAAAAGTAGGTTTAAAGAGGAACTGTGGTCAACAAATGACTTTAGGTAAATTGATAGGACATTGCTCTCCTGAGAGTTTTTGCAATTTATTTTTTTCATTGTTTATTTGCATAGTTTTGAAGAACATTACATTTTTGTGTGTGATATGGCAGCAGCATCACCAGGGTCCCCCTGCACTTCCTGCTTTCCTGTCTGAAACCTGTCAGTCAATCTACCCTGGGTCTCCTCCCCCCTTTGCAGACCCCCCTGGTCCCTCCCACTCATGGACCCCATGGTGCCATCCAGTGCAGGCCCCCTTGGCCCATTCCCTTTACAGCCCCCATGTGGCCCCGCCCACTCATGGGTGCCAAGCCCCACCCGCTCACCAGGTGCTGTGGGCCACTCTGACACCCCCCCCTGAAATCTCTGTGGAAACATAGTGAGAGAGAGGTGTAGATTCCCTTACCTTCTCTGCAGGTCCTTCACCAGCAGAGAGGAGGAGGGGACTTCTGTCTCCCTCACATGAGGGAGTCTGAGGCTGTGCTCGCCGGCGGCACTATGCAGGAAGAAGCTTAGGAATTTCACAGTCTGGCCTCCCACCCATAAACTTTCTGGTCAGTCATTTCTGATATCTTGGGCTGTGGAGCACGTAGACAGAGGTGGTGGTGAGCTCGTTTTAAGGTAGGAAACTTGTTTGGGACCAAAGTTCCCCTTAACATTAAAATGTTGATCGGTTTTAACGATTTTCCGTTTGACCATTTAATTTTGTGCGGTTTATCGAAAAAAAAAAAAAACAAAGATTTATCCAGACCGCAAAATTTTTGCCAACCCCATCTTCAAGTCCCCATATCAGATCAGTGTTGCAGGTGCCGGAAATAATGGAAACAACCGTTTCACCGTTCTCACTGTAGATAGAGATACCTTTCTACCTATGAAGATTTTTAAAACTTCTTTTTTCCAACTTAAGGATGTCCACGATCCTCTGATATGACTGATTGTAACAACTGCACACAGACAGTTTATGTATGGGCCCCATTAAATATATTGTATAAGGTTATCATGGTCCTAAGGATAAAACATTGCTAGGCACACAGTCTTATAGTGGAACATATCCATTTAAAGGGGATATGTCACATATTAAGACGTGTGTTTGTGCCTAGCATGTTTACGCTTATGATTGATGTCTGGTATGCATAAGAGCTAGTAGAGCACCCAGCATTGTATTAAGTACTTATCTTCCTGATGTATAGGTGTGGCAGGATCCTACCCCTCCCTGTTGCATGTTCTCAGTTCCACACACGCAACGTTGCTTCTCTAAGGAACAGCCCTAACTTGTCTAATCTGCCTATAGTCAAGATTTCATTCCATTATTAATTTTAGTTGCCCTTCTACTGAACTGCTTCATTTCCAAGATGTCCCTTTGTATAGATTCCAAAAATGAGGCCTTGAAGAGGGGGATAATTATTATTCTTGTGGATTTATTAGGCACACATCTTCCATAGCGCTTTACAATACAGTATACATTCCATCAGGGCCCTGCCCTAAGAGCTTACAATTTAAGCCAATTGATCTGTGACACATGACTATCAGTATGTCTTTATGATTGGGGGGAAGGAAAGCCGGAGTGCCGGGGAGGGAAACCACGCAAAGACCACGGGCAGAGGAGGAGAACAACAAACTCCCTTGCAGATGTATCCAACGGGTGGAATTGACAACTCAGGAACCTCAGCGCTGCAAGGATACAGTGCAACCACGAGCCACCGCTGACCTTGCCCTATTATAAAGATATTTTTTACTCTGGAATCTATTCCCGTCTTTATTAAGACCAATCTATATAACATAGCCATCTGTTAATGTGTTTGCTACAGCCAAATATGCCTATCTACCGAACACCCCCAAATCTTTCAGAGCATTCATTAGCACAGCAGAGCGTGATACCTTTTATTGGCTAAACTAAATATAAAAAAAATGAAGCAAGCTGTTGGAGTTCTAAGCCCCCGTCATCGGCTAAATGTTACATACAGATATTGTTCATAATGGTACAATTTACTATGTATAAATTGTACCATTGTTACAATGTTGCAATGCTGTTAGTGAACCCTATTGTCCTTTCAGGAAACACATATGCCATCTAGTGGAACTTTATGAATACTTACCAGAGTAGATAATATACCGATGGAATTTTTCTATATTTATTCACTATTTTTTTACACTATATGATGAAGTGTAATTGCATAATATTATGTTTGCTATTAACATGTTATGAATTTGATATCAGTGTTTTATGAAAGTATGAACTTTTATTAATACAAAATAGTTGCTGATCGTATACCGTTTACATTAAATAATTTTAAGTTTACTATTGTATGATATATGGATTGCACTTCTTGCACTGTCACTTTGTGCCCTCTAAAAAGTTGAGGCGAAGCTAACATGTTTGAGATTGATTGTCACATAAAAGTCTGGCACTTGTTAATATGTGGTTACACCTGAGGAAGGGGGACAACCCCCTGAAACGTTGTGTGTATCTTGTGTGTATTCAGCATTAGAATAAATCACTGTTGCTGTAAAGCTTTATTGAGTGTGCCTCCCTTTCACAATATATGTATATTACCTTCCTGTTACACTCCACACACCTGGTTTAAAGCCAGATAAAAACTGGACTAAGCTCTATTACGTTCCGAGGGTGGCAATCCATCCGGTCCTGGGGCTTTTTGATATTAACTTTGTATAAGTGTTTCCGTACCATATCCTCCATCAGCTAGAGTGAATATCCTCATTTATACCCCTGTTATTATTACAGTCAATGCTATAAGGAATAGGATTCTCTATAGTGAATACCGAGGAAAATGGTTAAGACATAGCCTTTTTGTCATCCTCTATAACCATCTCAGCCCCATAATTTAATTGTCTCAACATTCCGGTCCTCATCTTTTTACTATAATATAATTTTAAAAAATGTTGGGGGTAAACTTGCTTTGTTCTGTGCATCCGTATTTATTTCTATTTAGCTAGTTTAATTGCTTTCTTGCACTCATTATACAGTTTGTATACCCGTAAGACTGTTGGGTTCCCTACAATGTAAAAATGTAAAAGCCTTTTTCTTTTTTCCATTTCCCTTTTTACCTGAGCATTAAGCCATGCAGGAGAGGACCTAATTTTTTTTACACTTGTTCCCTAAAGGTACCGATTTGGAAATGTAATAGTTTAATATCCCTTTAAAAGTGGTCCACATCTGCTCAATATCCTTACCTAGAAACAGTTCCCCCCAGTCTATGAGCAGGAGCGATTCCTTTAACAACATAAAATTAGCTTTCCTAAAGTTACGTTTTTGTTAATCCAGTGCACTTTTGTTTTTTTGCAACCTCTATTAAATGACACTATATCATGGTCACTATTCCCTAAGCTTCCCATTTAGTTGCAAAAAAACAAAAAGTGCATGGATTAACAAAACGTAACCTTTAGGAAACTAATTTTATGTTGTTAAAGGAATCGCTCCTGCTCATGACTGGGGGGGACTGTTTCTAGGTAAGGATATTGAGCAGATGTGGGGACCACTTTTAAGGATATTAAACTATTACATTTCCAAATCGGTACCTTTAGGGAACAAGTGTAAAAAATTAGGTCCTCCCTGCATGGCTTAATGCTCAGGTAAAGGGAAATGGAAAAAAGAAAAAGGCTTTTAACATTTTTAAATTGTAGGGAACCAAACAGTCTTACAGGGATACAAAGCTGTAATAATGAGTGCAAGAAAGCAATTAAACTAGCTAAAATAGAAGATAAATACGGATACAGAACAAGTTTTACCCCCAAATTTTTTAAATATATTAATAGTAAAAGATGAGGACCGAGAATGTGAGACAATTAAATTATGGGGCTGAGATGGTTATAGAGGATGACAAAAAGGCTTATGTGTTAAACCTTTCCTCGGTATTCACTATAGGAATCCTATTCCTTATAGCATTGACTGTAATAATAACAGGGTTATAAATGAGGAATATTCACTCTAGCTGATGGAGATATGGTACGGAAACAATTAGACAAAGTTAATATCAATAGCCCCAGGACCGGATGGATTGCACCCTCGGAACGTAAGAGAGCTTAGTCCAGTTTTTATCTAGGCTTTAAACCAGGTGTGGTGAGTGGTAACAGGAAGGTAATATACATATATGTGAAAGGGAGGCACCTCCAATAAAGCTTTACAGCAACAGTGATTTATTCTATTAATGCTGAATACACAAGATACACACAACGTTTCAGGGGGTTTGTCCCCCTTCCTCAGGTGTAACCACATATTAACAAGTGCAGACTTTTATGGTGACATCAATCTCAAACAGTGTTAGCTCGCCTTCAACTTTTAGAGGGCCACAAAGTGACAGTGCAAGAAGTGCAATCCATATATCATACAATAGTAACTTAAAAATTTAATAGGTAAACAGTATATCAACAATATTTTGTATTATAAAAGTTCATAATTTCATAAAACACTGATATCAAAATTCATACATGTAATACAAAACAAATATATTGCAATTACACTTCATCATAAGTGTAAAAATAGTGAATAAAATATAGAAAAATTCACATCGGTATATTATCTATCTGAGTAAGTATTCATAAAGTTCCACTAGATGGCATAATGTGTTCCTGAAAAGGACAAATAGGTTTCTAACAGGCATTGCAACATTGTAACAATGGTTACAATTTATAAATGTAAATTGTAACCATTATGAACAATATCTGTATGTAACATTTAGCCTGATGAAGGGGGCTTAGAACTCCAAAGCTTGCTTCATTTTTTTTATTTAGTTAGCCAATAAAAGGTACTCACACGCTCTGCTGTGCTAAGTGAATCTCTGAAAAGATTTGGGGGTTCTGGTAGATAGCATATTTAGCTGTAGCAAACAATGCCAGACAGCAATGGATATTTTATATAGATATTGTCTTGAATAAAGACGGGAATAGATTCCAGAGTAAAAAATATCTTATAATAGGGCAGCACGGTGGCTCAGTGGTTAGCACTGATACCTTGCAGCGCTGAGGTCCTGAGTTCAATTCCACCCTTGGATACATCTGCAAGGAGTTTGTATGTTCTCTCCCGTGCTTGCGTGGGTTTCCTCCCGGCACTCGGCTCTCTCCCCCCCAATCATAAAGACATACTGATAGTATGTTGTCAAATAATGTGCTTAAATTGTAAGCTCTTCAGGGCACGGCCTGATGTGAATGTATACATGTATTGTAAAGCGCTACGGAAGTGATGGTGCGCTATATAAATCCACAATAATAATAATTATCCTCCCTCTTTACAAGGCCTCATTTTTGGAATCCCATATACAAAAGGGACATCTTGGAAACTGAAGCAGTTCAGAGAAGGGCAACTAAATTAATAAAGGAATGAAGAGCTTGACTATGCAGGCAGATTAGACAAGTTAGGGCTGTTACATTAGAGAAGCACGTTTGCGTGTGGGAACTGATAACATGCAACAGGGAGGGTGAGGATCCTGCACACCTAAACATCAGGAAGATAAGTACTTATACAATGCTGGGTGCTCTAGCTCTGTAGCTACCAGACATAATCATAAGCGATAAAACATGCTAGGCACACCAGTCTTAATAGTGGGACATATCCATTTAATGGATATGTTCCACTATTAAGACTGGTGTGACCTAGCATGTTTTATCGCTTAGGAACATGATAACCTTATACAAATATATAATGGCCATACAATAAACTGTCTGGTGCATTGTTAATCAGTCATATCAGAGGATACGTGGACATCCTTAGAGTTGGAAGAAAAGAAGTTTAATCTTCAGGTTAGGAAAGGTATCTCTACTATGTGAGAACGGTGAAACGGTGTTTTTTCCGCACTCTTGCAACACTGATCTGAGATGGGGACTTGAAGATGGGGTTGGCAAAATTTGCGGTCTGGATAAATCTTTGTTTTTTCGATAAACCGCACAAAATTAAATGGTCAAACGGAAAATCGTTAAACCGATCAACATTTTAATGTTAAGGGGAACTTGGTCTCCAAACAAGTTTCCTACCTTAAAACGAGCCATCAACCACCTCTCTACACGTGCTCACAGCCCAAGATATACAGAAATGACTGACCAGAAAGTTAATGGGTGGGAGGCCGACATGTGAAATTCCTAAGGCTTCTCCTGCATAGTGCCGCCGGCGAGCACAGCCTCAGACTCCCTCAGTGTGAGGGAGACAGGAAGTCCCTCCTCCTCTCTGCTGTGTGAAGGACCTGCAGAGAAGGTAAGGGAATCTACAGCCCTTCTCTCTCACTATGTTTCCACAGAGATTTCAGGGGGGGGGGGTGTCAGAGTGGCCCACAGCACCTGTGAGCGGGTGGGGCTTAGGCACCCATGAGTGGGCGGGGGCCACATGGGGCTGTAAGGAATGGGCCAAGGGGGGCCTGCAACTGGATGGACCATGGGGTCCATGAGTGGGAGGGACCAGGGGGGGCTGCAAAGGGGAGGAGACCCAGGGTAGATTGACTGACAGGTTTCAGAGCAGGAAGCAGGAAGTGCAGGGGACGCGGTGTGAGCTGCTGCCATATCACACACAAAAATGTAAATTTCTTCAAAACTATGCAAAATAAACAATGAAAATAAATTGGCAAAAAATCCCCAGGAGAGCAATTCCTATCAATTTACCTAAAGTCATTTGTGGGACCACAGTTCCTCTTTAAACCTACTTTTTCTAAACAAAAGCTGTAATCTCATTCATCATACAGATTGCATTCTATCTGCTTACCTTCAACTTATCCCTTTAATAGTTACATGCTGTACACACCATGCAATTTTTCAGACTGATCGACGGATAGTTCAGTGTATCGGTAGATTGGCCAAATAAAATTGCATGGTTTTCATCCGCAACCAACCGTTCGACCAAATGGGCAATCGGACGCCACCGATTGGTATTGGTAATTTATATTGATTTATTAAAATGATATAGATGTAATTTTCATATTTTTAGATTGTAACTTTGGTGTTCGTTGTTTATTTATATACATACCTTTTATTTAGATCTATATTTATTTTAGATATTATGTTATATGGCCTATTGATCACTTGGGATCTATTTAGCAGGGGGTGTGGGTCCTCCTGTAGGAGACTAGCGAACACCTAACGGTACACCTATATCTATGGATCCAGTACTAAGAAGCAAGTACCCTACAACATTGCACTGTATCAATAACACCATAAGGAGATGCTGCTGGTTTACTTACTCTTTCACCTTCTTCTCTGTAGTTCCTGACCCTGAATCGTATCTACCCTTGGGAGTGCTGAATAAGACCAACCTCTGTGCGATCCACACTTGTTCTTCCTCGTCACTGTGTAGCCAGGCGGGTCTGACGGGAGTGGGGTGATAAACAGGAACGGGTTCATGCCCTTGTGAAAAGGGGACACAGTCAAGTGAGCCAGTGTAATGTATTCCACTACAAGGACTGTTATATTAAATTACATTACGCATAAGTGCAATTTGTTTTGTATTACATATGCTTATTAAATGACACTATATCATGGTCACTATTCCCTAAGCTTCCCATTATTACCTTCATCTCCTAAATGAGCTCAAGGTTTTTAGATATCACCAGATCCAACAACGCATTCTGTCTAGTAGGAACTTCTACCATCTGCGAAAGAAAATGCTCATAAAGAAGATTTAAGAACTTTGATACCTTTTGAGGTGCTGGCAGTTCCTTTATTCTAATCTATGTCCGGGTAATTGAAATCCCCAATAACTAGAACATGCCCCATACCAGCAGCCTTTGCCAACTACATATGGAGATTCATTTTCATATCCTCACTGGCATTTGGCACCTAAAATACACAAACATTTGATTTACCTACCTTCTTGCTTCTTGTACACAGCTCCACCCATATTGATTGTGCCTTATTGTTTATACCCTCATCTGTCTCTCAATTTGTCTTAAATTTTTGTTTAACATACTTATACTCCCCCTCATTTCTTATTAAGTCTGTCATTTCTAAATAAGGAGTTTCCTTCAGTATTTACTGTCCAGTCATATGAATCATTTAGCCATGTTTCTGCTATACCAATTACATCATACTTTTCCTTTAAAGCTATTAGTTCTAGTTCTCCTGCATTTGTAAACATACATTTTAGATTCATTCAATTTACTTTCAAACTTGGATGTGCATGCACCTTATCCTCTATGCTCCCCTTCCCCCATTATCTAATTAGTCCCACATCCCTAATCCCTCTATCTACTCCTGTGTAGTCCAATGTACCCTCCCCCCCATACCTAGTTTAAAATCTCCTCCAACCCTCTAGCCATCTTCTCCCTAAAAACAGCTGCACCATCATTGTTGCTGTGCAGTCCATCCCTACTAAAGAGCCTGTAGCCAACAGAAAACTAATTTTTCTAAAAACCCAAACCCCATCTCCTTACACCACTCTCTTAGCCATGCATTTATACTCCTGAGCTCCCGTTGCCTCCCTAGCGTAGCACGTGGTAGTATTTCTGAAATCACTACCCTTGAGGTCCTCACTTTTAACTTTGTACCCTAATTCTCGGAAATCATTTTTAAGGACCTCACCTCCACCTCTAACTTTGTCATTGGCACCAATGTGAACCAAGACTGCTGGGTCACTCCCTGCTCCACCCAATAATCTGTCTACACGATCCACCACATGTCGAACCCTAGCACCAGGCAGGCAACACACTGTTCGGCATGTAGGGTCTTGGCGGCATATTACCCTATTTACCTTTCTAATAATGGAGTCCCCTACCATTACCACCTGCCTATCTTTCCTAGCCCCCAGTTCTCTCTCCCTTGAATTAGAGATGGCTGTCCCCTGGGTGCTCAAGGGAATGTCCCACTCCATACATGCTGCTTCTGAGCCATCTTCCTCCACATCTTCACCTAACATGGCAAATCTGTTGGGATTGACTAGCTACTTCCCCTGGTGACCCTTACAAATATGTCTTCCATTACCACCTTATCTACCCCATTTCCACCCTCCAGTTTACTGGCCCTGGACAGTACCTGCATTTCTCCCAGGTTTCCGCAATGCTGCAAGTTTCCCCTTTAGATTTCTGCACTTCAGATTCTGAACTAGACTTCAGATGGGCAACCCACTCACATCTGACCCATACATAGGTCCTTTGGATCGGCTGCTGTCCATACTAAAACAGCAATACATAGCAACAGCTAAGCACCACAGCAGCAACAGTAATACAGAGCAACAACAATCTTGTTCTTTTTTGTTCTAAATGCTTTCGTTTCTTGACGCACCTCTTAAAAAAACAGACAAACCCCTTTAAAACAGAAAATCCCTTTAAAAGAAAATCGCTCAGAGCTGAACTAACATGTGAGGTTCAAAAAAGAACGGAGATTAGGGAGACCCGTAAAATTATATTATAGTGAATCTTATCACTTCTGTTATAAAACTATGGAGTAGAAATAATTACGGTTTGACCCTTTTTTTTTCCCTACAGATGTGTATTTGCATGCTGGAATTAGTAAGCGGAGATCCAATTCGGTTCCTACCATGCATGCATATTTACCACGTAGAATGTATAGATGATTGGTTAATGAGGTCGTTCACCTGTCCGTCCTGCATGGAACCAGTGGATGCTGCTTTGCTTTCATCATATGAAACAAATTGACTTATACAGGAGAAGCCTTTTCCTTAGAGTATATCAGGAAAGCAATGTTGTACAGATGAAACTCCAGCAGACCTGCTTGTCAATGAAAAAAAGGTATTTTAATATGAACCTTCATCAATCTTCCCTGGTATATAATGGCATTGATTCTGTCTTGGACCTCCGAGCAAGTGAGAAGGACAGAATATATTGTTTTTTAGTCCTAGTAAATCAGCTGCTCATGTGAATAACTTAATGTTGAAACCGGCCAATTGCCTCAAAGGAGATCATGTTCCCTGATGAGGAAAGATCTTCCATGTTCCCTGATGACGCCCTTTGCTTTGTTAGTATATGGAAGAGAAGGAAATCGACACTTTGTGGGAAACATTATAAATCATGACGTGTGTGGTTGTATATGAACCAGTAAAGGGAGCAGACATCATTAACAAGGGGACACATTGTATACCCTTAGTGTAATTGTGGCCATTCACATTGATGTTGATCGCCCGGTGTACAGTTTCTGTAGACAAAATTAGACCATCAAAATCTATTATCAGGACAGACAAAATTTTGTGTGATCAATATTATCAGCCTCTAATTGCAGACAATGTGGATCAGTGAATGGCCAACTTAAGGCTGTGTACATATTTGCCAATTTTCCATTCAGGCAGACTACAGATCCTACAGATCCTAGCTCATTTAAAAAAAACACATGATCAGGTAAATATTTCCACCACATCCAATCAAATTATTTTCCAGGTTTTGGTAAAAAAAAAATCAGGTATAAAGTTTGGTCACTGCAAATATTTTAGGTGATATTTTGGCCTGATTGGCCACCCTGACCAAAATTTAGATAATTATATTTAATATTACGGCCTGTATATACACAGAAAAAGTGAGAAATAGAGCCTCTGAGCCACAGTTTTAACACTAAAGCTGGGTTCGCACTGTACCTATTTTAAATAGATGACAAAGAGGGAATCCTACAGATTCTGTTATCTGTAAAAGATGGGATGTCCGAACCTACAGGATTGCCCCTTAGTCGTTACTGTGTGTACCCAGCTTTATGTCTAGAGAGACAGGTTTTTGTTGTGGAGCATATCTGAGAATATCAATGTGTCCCAGACAACTGCATTTAACTCACAGTGCGAGAGTGAGCTTTTTGTAAGAACTGGACAATTTTGCGGACTAGAACAACAGATTGCTTCTATATTACAATACGCTTGCACTTTAAAACTTAAAGGGGAACTGTGGTCCAAAAACCTCTTTATGTAATTGATAGGACTTGCTCTCCTGAGAATTTTTGCAATGTATTTTCATTGTTTATTTTGCATAGTTTTGAAGATATTTACTTTTTTGTGTGTGTGATATGGCAGCAGCATCACCAGGTCCCCTGCACTTCCTGCTTTCTGCTCTCATGTCAATCTGCCCTGTGTCTCCTCCTCCCCTTTGCAGACCCCCATGTCCCTCCCACTCATGGACCCCATGGTCCCTCCATTTGCAGGCCCCCCTTGGCCCATTTTCTTACAGCCCAGTGTGGCCCCGCCCACTCGCAGGTGCCTAAGCCCCGCCCACCCGCAGACACCTAAGCGCCGCCCACTCGCGGGTGCCTTGGGCCACTCAGACACCCCCCCCCCCTACCGAAAATTCGGTGAAAACAGCCTTTTCAGGCAGAGTGAGAAGGGGAAAAAGTGAAAGAGAAGGGCTGTAGATTCCCTTATCTTCTCTGTCAGGACTTCACACAGCAGAGAGGAGGAGGGACTTCCTGTCTCCCTCACACACTGAGGGAGTCTGAGGCTGTGGTCGCCGGCGGCACTGTGCTGGAGAAGCCTTAGGAATGTCACATGTCAGCCTCCCATCCATTAACATTCTGGTCAGTCATTTCTTTATATCTTGGGCTGTGGAGCACGTAGACAGGTGGATGATGGCTCGTTTTAACAGAGTAGAACTATGATGGATTGTAGCGCACGCCTGCAGCAAACTTTATTTAGAGAGAAGTTGTAGCTGACAAAATGGACAATGTCTTGGTGTAGTTGAACACTTTACTGCTAATGGTGAATAGATGGCAATGTTATTATGTCTATTAATATAATAGTCCACCAAGATTATAATTATATAAAAGTCATCACAATGGAATTATGACATAATGGATTTCTGTATCTATGTATTAATCTCCCACCCCCATTCAGAATTTTGTGGGGTAATATAAATCTATCAAGATTTCCTTTTAAGCTTTGACATGCTATCCCTGTTAAAAAACAACAAAAAGCAGCCTGTATTTAATTGAACACAAAAAATGATTTTAAGTGTTTGTCTATCCTTAAAACAAAATGGTGACTTGTCAGTTATTTGCCTGCAACTCCAACTGCTATTTTTACCATTTTATTTCATGCATTTGTAACCAGATATTTAATGATAAGTTCTCTTCAGTTCTGGCAAAGGTATCTGCCTCTTCTCTCTGCTCAATGAGCTTTTTATTAGCTTGAGCATGTGCAAAGGGGGCAGCAGGGGAAACTGCAGTGAATCATTGGCTGTAATGTCAGCAGCCAAAGCCTTGATTGATTGCATGGAGGGAGGAGACAATTACTCTGCCATAATGGAGGAAATAATTATCTTTAAAGGGCATGTCCTCCCCCAAATTAAAATTTGCCCCACTGTGTGGTGTTAAATAATTTTTACCTTTCTCCTCTGCTCCTTATGGTTCTCCTGCAGTGCCTGCTGAAAGTCCAGGAAACTGAAGAGTAGGGGCTGTCTGTGTGTCATCTGCTTCCTTCTTGTCCTCCTTGAGGACACTGGTGTGCACTGTGAAACTCTTCACCCTCCGGATCCCTCAGCGGCAAGATCTATATTGAAACCTTGAAAATCTGGCAAGAATTGTAATTAAACACCTTTGTTCCCTTGGCTCCTCTGAACACCAGCAGTCACAACCATGATTGGCTGACTTTCAGCCAATCACAGATTTGGATGCTGATCCGGCCTCTTCTGCTGTTCCGTTCCCGGAAGAAAAAGAGGCAGAGGAAACAAAGGTTATTAAGTACATTTCTGGTCCCCTACAATATGTGAATTTTTACATTTTGGGGTGGAGATACCCTTTAAATATTTTATTAGAAATGCATACAATAAACTGGTAAAAATAGCAGTTGGGGTTTGCTGGCAGATAACGGTATCGTGTGCATAAAGTTTATTTAAAAAACAGTTAAACTGAAAAGTACTTGGGACAGGCACACAGGACTGGTAATTCCTACCTCCCAATATTGTTTCTGTGAGGAGCACCAGCTCAAAGAAAACTGATTCTGCCAGTCTTCCTCCTGGCTTCAGGGCTATCTTTAATACAGGAATAGTCCAGGACTAACCTGGCAAATGAAAACTGTACGTGCTGTAGCTCCTCAACGAAACAATATAGTGAGGTTGGTACTTTCCTTTTTAAAAAAGTAAATAGTTGTACTTTAAGGGTGGACATTCCCTTTAAACACATTTGATTTAGGGACCTATTTATAATATTGTGGTGTCACCATCTAAAATGATCTGTGGGTTTACATTAAATGTTTCTAAGAATCATATTTATAACCTACACATCCATTGGTCTCTTTTATATTCTTCTACTGTAATATCCCTGGTATTAGTAGAGATTATCTCTGTGTATTTTACTAATATAAAATATTTCTGTATTACTAAAAACCTTATTTCAAGAGGCAAAACTGCATGTCCTCTTTTATTTAATATTTATTGAGAGGTAATCCTAACTCATTCCTGTCACATTCCTCTCCTCTGCACATACTGAACAGTCAGTTAAAAAGCTTGTTCAGACCCCTCTCCAATCTTTTGCTGTCAAGCAGTGTGGACATTGCACAAGACAAAATATGGTGGACCGAGTTGTGCAAGGTTATAATAAACAGTTAGTTTGTTCAACTCTGCCTCCTTGTGGTTATTTAAATTAAAATATTTAAAAAAGCTGTTTTTTTAATGCAACAAGATCCTGGTTTACACTGGCCATACAGTCTGAATAATAAGTTGATTGGTATTTGATCTTCAAATCTAATATAAATGACTAACCTGCCAAGTTCCCCTGACTGGACCATTCCTTTATGATGGAATATCGATTGCAAAATGATTAGCCTAAGCCTGTAGGCCTCAACTGCTAAATCAACTAGTATACGGGCAGCGTAAGTCAGAATGTGTGTGGGGTTGAAGAATGTTGATCAGAGAGAAGTGTGATGTTTTTGTTAAAAAAAAATGCACTTAGGGCTAGGCCACACTATCGCGTTTTTCATGCGTTTGCGTTTTTTTTCAGATCATTGGAAACGCGGCGACGCATCGAAAACGTGCATTTTCGGGTGTGTTGCGATTTACGTTCCGCATTTCTTATCGCAATCATATGCGTTTTCCAAGACTTAATGAAAAAACTCTTTCCATTTCCAAGATGTCCCTTTTATTTGTGGGATTCCAAAACTTCACCGCATATTTCAAATGAGGCCTTGCCAGTGCTTTGTAAATGATCTATACCCGTTCGTACAAGATAATATCTTTACATAGGGAGAACACTCGGGACTGTGTGAAGGGCAATCTTTAAAAGAATCTTAAAGATTCTATCACCTTTTAAAGATCTTTAGGGTGAGGCCACACTGCAACGCACAGGAATCGCGAGCGTTACCGCACGCAATTGTGTGCGCGATTCTTGCGCGTTTCGCGCATGCGTTTCCGCCTTTTCACGTTATGGACACGCATGCGTTAACGCACCAAAAATGGTGAAAGCATGCGTTACCAAAACGCGAACGGACGCGCAATCGCATGCGCATCGGAAATCGCGGGAATTTTCGCGTTCCCGCGATTTCCATTTTAGCGAAAATCGCGGGCGCAAACGCGAGCGCGAAACGCGTGAAAAACGCGCTAGTGTGGCCTAGCCCTTAGTGTGTGTACCCAGCACAAGTTGGTTCTCTACTAAAACCCCAGATCTTTTTCCAACAAATTCAACATTGAATCTCATCTGCCAGATATAAAGATGTATTTACATGGCATCTTTTTATGGACATAACAACATTGTGATGTCTCAAATAAATTCCAAATTAATAAGAATCTGCATATTTACAGAATGAACATATTTATTAATGCAATTGTTGCAAGCTGTCCTAGATAGATTATCAAAATGGGCAGCTGTACGGCATATGAGATTCAATGTTGATAAATGTAAGGTGATGCATTTAGGATTCAACAATCCTTTTGCAACCTACACCATAAATACCATAACCCTGTGTTAAGTGAATCTCGACTGGAAAAAGATTTGGGGGTTGTGGTAGATAAGTCTTAGCTGTAGCAAACAATGCCAGGTAGCCAAGGCTAGAGCTAGCAAGATATTGTCTTGTATAAAGTAGGGAATAGATTCAGGAGAAAAAAACATTATACTCCCTCTTTACAAGGCACTGGTAAGACCTAATTTGGAATATGCATTTTGGAATCCCATATACAAAAGGGACATCTTGGAAATGGATGCCGTTCAGAAAAGGGAAACTAAAATAATAAAGGGAATGGAGGGGCTTGACTATGCAGGCAGATTAGACAAATTAGGGCTGTTTACATTAGAGAAGCGACGTTTACGTGGGGACATAACTTTATACAAATATATTAATGGGCCATACAATAAACTATCTGGTATATTGTTTACTAATCGGTCATATCAGAGGAAACCTTTAAGATTGGAAGAAGTTTCATCTTCGGTTAGGAAAGGTTTCTTTACAGTGAGAACGGTGAAACTGTCTTCCAGCAGATGTAATGGCAAGTTCATTGAATAGCTTTAAAAGTGGGCTAGATATGTTTCTAAAACTAAAAAATATTGAGACTTACTGGTATTAATACATATACTGTAGTTCTGGTTGGTACAGGGATACTATATAATATTGAGAATTACTGGTATTAATATATATACTGTAGTTCTGGTGGTACAGGGATACTATATAATATTGAGAATTACTGGTATTCATATATATACTGTAGTTCTGGTTGGTACAGGGATACTATACATATTGAGAATTACTGGTATTAATACATATACGTGAGTCTGGTTGGTACGGAGATACTATATAATATTGAGAATTACTGGTATAATACATATACTGTAGTTCTGGTTGGTACAGGGATACTATATAATATTGAGAATTCCTGGTATTAATACATATACTGTAGTTCTGGTTGGTACAGGGATACTATATAATATTGAGAATTCCTGGTATTAATACATATACTGTAGATCTGGTTGATCCAGGGATACTTTCCGATTGCCATTTGGAGTCAGGAAGGAATTTTTTTCCCGTTTTTTTGGCTTCCTTTGGATTAGGGTTAAAAATGACGGTGAAAAGGTTGGACTTGATGGACGCATGTCTTTATTCAACCTCAATTACTATGTTACTATTAATGGTCTATTGAGTATTGAAAGCAAAGTGTATATGCTCAAGGCTAAAAAAGTTGTAGATAACTAGCTATATATAGACAAGAGAATGATCAGAGAAGATTAACAGAGAGATTCAATAAAAGTTCTTATCGTTTAAAATGGTGCTAATTTAGCCCCAACCGATCAGATCTTATTTAACATTTGAAAGCTAACATCTGATTGGTTGGGGCAAAAATTAGCACCATTTTAAACGATAAGAACTTTTATTGAATAACCCTGTAAATACACTAATGGTTATTATGAATTCTTAAAGTGCTCTCTGATTGGTTTATTTTTAGCTATTTATCTCTTCCCCTATTGCATGGACTGTATAGGCCTGGGTGATTAGACACAGTCGACTAGAGGTTGTCTTATTATATTAGTAGAAAAGTTATAGTGATTGATAGATTGGATACTTGAATTTATGAGGCCACTGCCTAGGTGCTTGCTGGAAATGCCATAGGCAGTATGATTTAGATCTCATCACAAAAACACAGCTAGATATTAGATCAATTTGATGTTCAATCCAATCCCAGAGAGTGGTAGTATTACCTCCAGACATTGCCCGTTATAGTATTTGAGGTTGAATAAAGACATACGTTCATCCATTCCAACCTACTCACTTCAGGTGGCAATCGGAAATATCCCTGAATCAACTTTATGTATCATTCTTTATTTTTGAAACCATCCAATGAACCTACAATCACAACATCCAATGGAAGACTTCTTGAACTTCAAGACAAAATATCTTTTCTTCCAGTCTTTAAGGATTTCTGCATGTCCTCTTGGTGAACAATACACCAGTTCATTGTATGGCCCATTAATGCAGTATTTCCTTTATAATGAGCCGACAAACACATTTCTGGCTTCAGCCTGTGAGAAATGATATTGAGGTGAATGTTCAAACTTCCTGCTTCCAGTAGGTTGAGTGACATCAACTGACCTCTACCCGCTCATCCACCCCAGGGGAAAAGCATGCTCAGTAAAAACGTAATGCTGGGGAAAACAGGAAGTACTTGGGGTAAAAAAAGACAGTTGAGAAGGGGAGCCGATTAATGCAGACAGAGGATGGTCACATGGCTGAAAGCAGGAAGTGTTTAGTAAATATAAAAAGTAATATTCATGAACCTTTCCAGCAATAACTTCTCACAAATTTTACCTAGATATGTGATTTCGGTTTAATTTTGAAGGTACGATTGAAGACTATTTATAATCCTTACTGGTTTGGAAGAATTGGAGACCACAGTTACCCTTTAAAGGGTATCTCCACTGATGTAAAAAAAATAAATAAATTTGTCATTTAGTTTTATTGAAGAACAGGAGGTAAAGGAGCTCTGTGTCTTACCTCCAGTTCCTTAATAAAACCTGCAGGATCTGTGAGAGAAGGAACTTACCCGATTGCTTGCTCCCCTGCCGAGTAGTCTGACAGGTCCCGACGAACTTAGTATTCTATGCGCATAGCATGCAGAGTCCGTCGGGACTTGTCAGACTACACGGAGGAGGAGCGACCCATCAGGTAAGTTCTTACCTTCTCTCCCGGCTCCTGCAGGTTTTATTGAAGATTGGGAGGAAAGACACAGCTCCTTTACCTCCCAGTTCTACAATTAAACCGATTGACAAAAAACTTTTTATCAGTAGAGATACCCTTTAACACAGAGCCATTTATAGTATAAGTAGCACAAGGATTTTTAAGTCAAAAATGCATCACCTTACATTTATCAACATTGAATCTCATCTGCCACTTAGTAGCCCAATGGGACTATCTAGATCCACCTGCAACACTTGCACATCATCTGTAGCTTGTAATGGTTGACAAAGTTTTGTGTTAGCCGCAATCATAGACCTTGTTGACAATACCTACTTCCAAATCATTAATAAACATTAAATGAAAGTGGCCCTAAAAGAACCCTGTGGCACCCCACTTAGAACTTTAGTCGACATTGACGAAGCACCACTAAACTACTCTCTGCATCCGATCCATCAACCAATTTTTGATCCATGTACAAATGTGCCACTCTAGCCCAACAGACCTTAGCTTATCCATAAGTCACTTATAAGGGACTGAATCAAAAGCCTTCACAAAATCAAAGAATACTACATCTACTGCTATGCCAGAGTCCAAAGTCCTACTTACTTCTGGACCATTTGTTTTGCAATGGAATATCAGTACTCCCAGCAAGAGCCAGTGCCAAGATAACTAAGTAGCATGTACCAATTGCTGCTAGTCTCTGCTGTACTTTTGCTGGTGCAGCATTGTTAGATATTGACTAGCTGCATCTGGTTAGAGCCATACTGCACACTTAACCTGGCCTTATGGATTAAAGAGGTCAATTTTCTTATGGAAGGGCCCATCTCATAGCAGGTGTATTGGAAATTCTGTTTTTGGCAAAAGTGTTTTTTTGACTTTACAATTGACCATTAGGCCAGGTACATATCTAGATATTTCGGCCCCACCAAGTGGTCGCTGTGTTTGACTGCAGTGGAAACAACCACTGTAGATATTTTGGTGCGACTGATGTGTGCAGCAACAGAATATCATACAAACAGCTGGAGATGTCTGAATTGGACAAAAGTATGTAAGACATCAGCTGGTGGCGCTCACTAGTACCAAAATAATTGCAGTTTGATATTTAATGACATGGTTAACAATGCATATGCAGTATTTCAGCATTGCTCAATATTTTGCATCCCTGTTAAAATGTCCCATTTCCCAGTTACAAGACGGTATTTGCAAAAGAACAATATAACCATTCCTTTATGGTGCTCAAAAAATCACCAGTATTTTGACCTAATAATTTAGGACACCATTGTAAAATAATGTACACGCTACTCTCCTGGCAAATTACCTCTATCTGAGCGAATGCAATACGGACCAAAAATGGCGATCAAATGCACTCCTTTAGCGCACAAAAGCACAGCGCATGTAGTAGGGTCGCTCCCATATCACAATCAAATCACGTAACAGTCCAGTGAAACTTAGCCCTCAATTAGTACTTTACGACTGCAACTTAACACTGCAGCAGGTAAAAGGCTCGATATTAGTATTTACGGATATAGATTCTTCATAAATTCCATCCAAAGTTAGTAAAGTCTTACTCTGCTGAATAAAGCCCTGTGCATAGCCGAATTATAAAAAATTAATTTGAGTGTAAACACTAACTATTGTCAGCTTTAGGACCTAGGAGTACTGGCTGTGACAAAAATTCCTTTATTGTGTTCTTTAAAGGATAACTATACTGTAAAAAAAATTACAAAATGAAAAGTACCTGGGGCAGGGAGGTCGGATGGATTATTCCTACCTCACAATATAATTTCTTTGAAGAGCTACAGCACTTACAGTTTTCATTTGCCAGGTTAGTCCTGGACTACTCCTGTATTAAAGATAGCCCTGAAGCCAGGAGGAAGACTGGCAGAATCAGTTTTCTTTGGGCTGGTGCTCCTCACAGAAACAATATTGGGAGGTAGGAATTACCAGTTCTATATGCCTGTCCCAAGTACTTTTCATTTTAACTTTTTTAAGAAAAAACTTTATACACGCGATAGTTCTCCTTTAACCTTTTTCAATCAACATGGATTTAGTCAACAGTTAGTGAAAAGATCTGCCTTTATTGTTTTCTGTATTTTTCACTACATTTCCTCATGTCTTGTGCAGCCCAATCTTAGGTTAGTATGCCTTCTCTGCTCCCAGAATCTAAAGACACAGCTAGAGTGGGTAAGAATGTGTAGTAGAGATGAGTAGGGTGTCAAAACATTATAAACACAGACAGCAACTGCAAGCACAGTGAGAGGACAGAATGTGTAATACAAATAAAGTCCAATGCAAATGTTTCGAATTTGATAATTCCAAAATCTAAATCAAGGATGTAAAACTTGTGGCCCTTCAGATGGTTTGAGAACTCCCAGCATTCCCAGGCTGCATGTGCATGAAGTAGTAGCGTTCAAACATCTGGGAGGGATACAAGATTGACATCTGATTTAAAGGGCATGTCCACCCCCAAAACTAAAATTTAACCCCTTACTGGCCACATCAAGTAGTTTAAAACAATCCTTACCTTACATTCCTGCTCAAAATAGTTCCCCTGCTGTGCCCCTCCAAAGTCCAGGAAACTGCTGTGTAGGAGCAGTGTGTGACTCATGCTGTTCCTGAGACTTCCTCAACCTCATCAAGGTTGAGGCATGCTCAGTGCAGCCCTCCCTGCCTCTCAGCCAATCACGGACGCGGCTGCCGGTCCCGCCCCCTGCTTGCAATTCCATGCAAGCAGAGGGCCTGAACACTGCGGCGGAGGAGAGAGGGCAGGTAAGTAAGAATCGGGGGACTTTCTAACAATTATATTAATGCGGTTGGGGCTGGGGGAGCATGCCCTACCGCATATCAAAAGTTAAATTTCGGGGTGGACATGCCCTTTAAATAAATGTAACTTCTCCGACTAAGCAGAAGAGTGGATTTTACCAGGCATAATATGGGTGTTTCGCTCATTACTACTAAAGTGATTGTACAGGATAAAGTTGTCCCTTGCAAATCTGTACCTTTAAATCCCAAACTATGTTACTCTTATTTTGCCAAAATTTCCTTTCCCTTTATACCTTTTTTGCTCTTCCACTGTAATCTTGTTAAAACCACTGCCCCAGTGAGACTTGCAGGACATGAATCTAAGTCAATCAAGATGTATTTGTGGGTAAGGTCATTGCACGTGGCCAATATAAGCTGGATTGTTTCTCAAACCTTCTTCTTGAGTTATTTGGAGATAAGGTATGCACACAAGACTCTATGACCATCCTCTTAATCCAGAGCAGTCTTGTGCGAGCCTCCTCTCCTCCAAATAATACGAGAGCAAAGCATGAGAAACAAGCCAGCTTATATCGGCCGTGTGATACAGCAAGCTAAGAGGGAAAGGTTAGCTATGCTATGTTCTTAGAAAAAGAAACATTTTGGATTAAAAGGTACAGCTTTGGAAAAGAAACTTTGATTTCCCCATTACGTTTCCATTCAAAAAAACAACATGAACCATTGGTAATTATAGCCAAATCATTTGCAATTCTACAAAAAAACAGACAGCAGTTGTTACAGTGCCATGTTCCATTAGTTTAATAGCACATTATTCTACATTGACATTCTTACAAAATAAAGCAATGGCAAAAAGAAAACCCATGCCCCCCCCCCCCACACACACACACACACAAATGCAGGGAGAAAAACAATTAAAAAAATAAAATTTGCACAATATCTATGCTGCAAGCCAATGCAGCAACAGCTATTGGAAAGGGAGGTATCTAGATGGGAAAGGCTGATATATAGTCCTGGGAGATTACAAGCCTTGAGCAAGTCTTCTCCACCTTGGAAATAGTCTTTGTATCCATAAACTTATAAGAATGCAAAATCCAAGACCTTGCAGCAAAAATGATAGGAGCCAGTGATTGCCCAATGTGCAGGGTTTTTTCTTTTTTTTAGAAAATGAAAACACAACAGAAGATGCTGAATAGTTAATAGTGGATGCTGAACAATCCTGGCGGTTAGCAGTCAGGTATATTGAGCTTTCCAAAAAGCTACGATGACAGTTTTTCCCCCAGTGTATTACTTGACAAGTGGTCGTGTTTTATCATCATCACTACACTGGTGTGCTTTGTATTTTTTTACTTCTGCCATGTACTGTGCCCAAGCACCTCCTTTATGCGACATAACCTAAGGAAAATTCAGACATATCAGTTTACAAAGAAAAAGAACATTTTAGCATTGCTTTTGCAAAAAGTCTAATAAACTCAATCTTAGTTTTTATTGCAGCCTCCAGAGGGGTGGTTTGTACTGATGGAGAGTAGTGGCTGATAAACAGGTGGTATGTAGAATGCATTTATTAGGGTGGACAAACTTAACAGTTTATATACAGAACATACAAGTCAATTATATTCCCAAGCAGCTCAGATGGAATTGTGCACAGTAGAACCACCTGATTAGGTATAATCTGGCTTGTATAAAATCACCAATAAGCATAGTTCAGATTGTTCCACCCCCATACAGACACAGAAATTATGCCAAAAACAACCATATCGGTTGTATGCATTTATCTTTTCCTATCCCTAATTAAAAAAAGGCAGCAACTTCTATCAAGATGATAAAGCAAAAAAAACAAGCAAATATCCTGAAAGTCCCTGGATCAGACAGTATGAATACATTAACCCTCACTATAGGTCAGGTTAATCATAAATGCATCACTTCCAGGAGACCATTGCTTTTAACTACCCAAACCACATTATAAAAGCAAGTAAATTGCCTGCAGAGCAAATTTGCAGGTCAGGGTTTCACACTAAAAAAGGGTATTAAGTGTACCCAGTCAAAAAAGTTTGAAGGGCATCTTATTAAACCTGCCATAATATGTTACTATTAGACAAACATTATGGGTAGGGTATAAAGGTTGGCTAGATGGACGTATGTCTTTATACAACCTCCAATACTATGTTACTATGTAAAGGTTACAGACATTATGGGAAGGGTATAAAGGTTGGACTAGATGGACATATGTCTTTATACAACCTCCAATACTATGTTACTATGTAACTGTAATACAGACATTATAGGTAGGGTATAAAGGTTGGACGAGATGGACGTATGTCTTTATACAACCTCCAATTCTATGTTACTATGTAACTGTTATACAGACATTATGGGTAGGGTATAAAGGTTGGACTAGATGGACGTATGTCTTTATACAACCTCCAATACTATATTACTATGTAACTGTTATACAGACATTATAGGTAGGGTATAAAGGTTGAACTAGATGGACGTATGTCTTTATACAACCTCCAATTCTATGTTACTATGTAAAGGTTACAGACATTATGGGTAGGGTACAAAATTTGGATTAGATGGACATATGTCTTTATTTAACCTACTAATTACAGGCAGTCTCCGGGTTACGAGCCAGATTTTTTCTTATGTTGAATTTGTATGCCATTTGGAACAGGTACATATACCTATTAAATGCAACATATATGTTAGCAGCATTTTTTAAAATGGACTGCAGTGTCGGCCAGCTGGGTTTGTGGTCAGCTTTTTTCAAGAGCTGCTTCTGGTACAATGCAAGGTGGGTAAAGGGGAGGGTTAGGGGTCCATTAAACAGTGGTGGGTAGCCAACCACCAGCAGACCACATGGTTGTATGCAAGTCAGATGTTGGTAACCCGGCAACTGCCTGTACTGCAACTAAGAACCACATATCTATATCAAAACAGCAAAGTTGCAAATCAGATATTTATTGAAATAGATTAAAAAAATTAGAGCCACTCACCTCCTCTTCTTCGGTTTTGGGCTTCTTGGCTACAATGCCTGTCTTCAAGGCCAGCTTCGCCCCTCCTCTACGCTTGCCCACCTGGGGGTTGAAGGGACAGAAGACTGCAACCGTTATACGAGCCCTTGCAGCCTCTCTGTGTCCCTCTATATGACAGAATATAAGGGAGGCCTGGGTTAGACAGGCACAACAGACTCCCCTACAGCACTGCTCCAGAAATATGACAATAGCTACACTATTGGAGTGGGCTTTCTCAATTAGGAAAAAAAACATTAGCATCTCAGATTGGACTACACAGAACCCAAACCACTCACATTGGCCAATAATCTGCAAATTCCATCTGAGAGTTTATTGAGCATTTGCAACTATGTCTATGGGACCTGACCCGCTCTAGATAAACCACTAACATGCAGAATTAGATTCCAAATATTTGATTATTTCTGCAAAATGACGATTTCAGGGGGCAAGAGATACCGAAATTATAGTTCCAAACAGAACATTTTAGTTTAATTTTCCCAGAATGTACTGCACTTTTCACTAGATGTTATATAAACAATGGGAAACACTTTGGACCATATTCAATAAGAGGCAAAATTCTGCCAGTGTTCTTAAACTGCAGCAAACCAGCATTTTATAACTGTAGTAGACCAGTTAAAAGGTTGAGGCAAATCAACCTCATACCAAATAAACCTGTGTGTCACTATCATTCTAATAGCAGAAGTACAGTCTAAAACATACCAGGTGGTTAGCATAGAAACTGCTGATAAAGAATCAATGAGATTAGAAATCGGACTGAGAGAAAGTCTAATGTAATATTAAGAAAAGAAGTTCTTAGTCATCTTATCAAACAGAAAGTCCAATGAGCAACTTAGTTCTCAGTACTAAAGGAAATTGCAGTAAAACATTTTATTTAACCAAATACATCAGTGCTCAGAAAATACTTAGAAGACAGGCACTCCAGTGTTCTAATCAACAGCATCTAGACTTCAAGTAGGAAAAAGGCGCATTACTATGAACATCCTGAAAGCCTAAATGCAGTAACCAAGCTAAAGGGAAAGTTCACCCTCTAAATCTAAAGTCTACTGACAGGTTAAGCTCCCTCCCCACAATACCTCCCAATGTTTGCAGTCCCCTTATGCAGAGGTAAAAAAACAATTAAATCTTACAAAAACACCCCCATCATATGAAAGTTAATCAACTTCGTTATCGCACGCTATGCATCCATCCAATGTAAACCCAGTTAAAGGTAATCCGAATAATGTAAACAAGGGAGATAACACAAAGGCAAATGGCAGAATAACTGCAACTGGATTTTTATTGCATGTGGATTATGGCCCTATGTGACACAAAACATGTGGTGTATAAGCTACAGCAAACATGCCTGGGTTTGCTGTACTTCTCTTAAATGAAGCCAGCAAAGTGGATCTTGCGGTGTTTGTCACAGACAGGCCAATGGGAAAGCACGCTTCTTGCAGAAACTGACTGGACTAGAAAGAGTGCCGGGCTAAGATGGACTACGAGATCAACTTTGCTGAGTTGTTTAAGATAGACACATGGGGAAGGGGTGGTGGAACAGGAGACCATAATTCTCCTTTATGCAGAGGCATCAGCAGTCAGTCATTGCCTGTGCAAAGTATTGTAGTCTGGGGGGGGAACTTAACCAAACTGTAGAATTTAAAGTGGGTGAAGTCATAGTTTTTATAGATTACATCATTAGAGTAAGCGCAAAAATGGTGCAATATTTACCTCCAGCACATGGTCATATTTACAATTAATAGGCAACTCAAACTTTCCAATCGTACACACAATTTTCATACTTAAAGGACAATACTCACCTCTCCATCGCTCTTCTTCCACCAATTAATAGTACCCAGAGTGAGGACCTTAACTACTTAAGGTTCGTACACACGTACAATTCGGAACAGAGCCACAACCACAACGCATCTGCGCCTCGAACTGCCGTTTAGGGCGAGAATCGCACGTGTGTATGCGTTTGGTCAAGGGCTCTGTCGACCCGCCAGGCACACAAATGCGCCATGGCTGGGGGTCGTGGCTCGGTGCACACATCATACATATGTACAAACCTTTAGTCCTTGCCCCCGGGTGCTTTACCAATCAGCTGTTATACTTAAATATAGTTTCCCCCACTCGTTCAGCTTCTCTATAGCCCTCAATGTAGCCAAAGGAAAGACACGCTGCAAAAAGCTTCCTATTGGCCAGATTGGAGACTGTCACTGAAAGAAGCAAAGAGGACTGGACGCGTGAGAGAAACTTCCTGTAAGTTTAACTGCCATTTGGTATAGTGCCCATGGGTAAGGTCCACACCCAAGGCACTATTCAGCAGGGGAGAGGCAATTACAATAAAATGAAAACCAAATAAATCAATCCTTATAATGCCAGTTTAAAGGCTAGTGCACACAAGCAATTTTTTCGCCTTCAATGCCATAATTTTGAATTGATTGCCCAGAAATCTGAAAGAAAACCAGACTGATCACAACAACTGATTTTTAGGTCTTTAATTGGTCCCCCGGATATGGCAGCTTTCAAACAAATTGAATTTTCAGGTCATACACTTTGTACAATCTAAGTACTTTAACTAAAGGCAATGTTTTTGAATGGCATTATTTGGATAAATATTAATTAAAAAAGGAGAGAAGATTGTACAGGTGTACAATTTTGAACTGTATGACAACAGACTGACTAAAGTTCAGTCACTCTTCTGGTCTGCTTGTGTGTACTAGCACTGACATCTAATGTTAATCTGGCAATACACTGGCACTAAAACTGATAACGATGCCAGTGAACTATGTCCTTCGACACCGGTGTCCAAGTTATAGGTCTGATACAATAAAGGTAGCCATACACATGACCCATACTCACATCCAATTGGATTACAGAGTATAAGCAAGGTGTTAGGGCTGTAGTATTGTTATTGGCTCAATCAATCGTATCACAATACTTCACAAATTGCTTCAAGGAATAAAGCAACTACTTACAGTGTGACAGGTAATTATATTTATTGCAGACACATCAAAGGACTAAGAGTTTGAAATGCATGTGTGAGAGTTTGCTATAAATCTAATTCTGTGCCTGCAACACTTAAGTAGTTACTTCAGAATTTAAACAGGATTGTGTTATATCCAAGAGCAGACAGGAGTTAGCAAAGATGGCATTGGGCAAAATAACTATTGGTGTATTGTTGTAAAGATATAGTTATTGGCTCCCTTTACTACAAGAGAGGAATCCGATAACATTGTAAAAAATACACGCATTGGTCATTTCTGCACATTTGCATACAAGTACAAATTCACAATCTGATTCTGATGGAATCGGATATGAATTTGTAACCAAAGTAATGCATGTATGTTTATACACCATAAAGGCTCGTACACACGTATGATGTTGAACCCAACGAACGATTGCGTGCTACAAACAGCCAATAATCACACACACGTATGCGTTCGTTTGTCATTCCGCCACCCGACCGAATGCATACACGTGATTATTGCCTGAAACGGACGTCGACACATATGCACACGCATGGGGGTTGTTCGCCGGGTACGACACTGTACTTGCGTTCATGTTTTTATTTAATCCCTTTAGTAGCGTTAATAAGGCTAATAAAATAGTTGTGTGTGGCCTCACATCAATCACTCCCTAAACAGAGAACTGAGTAGGTCTGCTATTTAGCTGGCCATACACTAGGCAGACATTAGATAGAATTGAGATATCATCTAGTGTCTAAAGAACACATTTTACAAGCAGTGGTTTTTATCTTTAAGTGTTCCAATCTGACCCATTCATTCAAATCAAATTTATTGTATGAAAGAACGGGCTGGGACGGTCTGTATCGGGGCTTTATTGGTACTGTGTGTACCTTTGTTTTCCGCCGGGAACTGTCTTCCAGAGATGTAATGGCAATTTCATTGAATAGCTTTAAAAGTGGGCTAGATATGTTTCTAAAACTAAAAAATATTGAACTTACTGGTATTAATACATATACTGTAGTTCTGGTTGGTACAGGAGATACTATATAATATTGAGAATTACTGGTATAATATATATAACTGTAGTTCTGGTTGGTACAGGGATACTTATAATATTGAGAATTACTGGTATTCAATATTATACTGTAGTTCTGGTTGGTACAGGGATCACATACAATATTGAGAATTACTGGTATTAATACATATACTGTATCGTTCTGGTTGGTAACGGAGATACTATATATATTGAGAATTACTGGTATTAATACATATACTGTAGTTCTGGTGGTACAGGGATACTATATAATTGAGAATTCCTGTATTAATACTATACTGTAGTTTCGGTTGGTCAGGGATACATATAATATTGAAATTCTGGTATAATACATATACTGTAGTATCTGGTTGATCCAGGATACTTTCCCGATTGCCATTTGGAGTCAGGAGGAATTTTTTTCCCGTTTTTTTGGCTTCCTTGGATTAGGGTTAAATGACGTGAAAAGGTTGACTTGATGGACGCATTGTCTTTATACAACCTCAATTACTATTTATTTACTATAAGGTCTATGAGTATTGAAGCAAAGTGTATATGCTCAAGGCTAAAAGTTGTAGATAACTAGCTATAATAGACAAGAGAATGATCAAGAAGATAACAGAGAGTTCAATAAAAGTTCTTATCGTTTAAAATGGTGCTAATTTAGCCCCACCGATCAGATCTTATTTACATTTGAAAGCTAACATCTGATGGTTGGGGCAAAAATTAGCACCATTTTAAACGATAAGAACTTTTATTGAATAACCCTGTAAATACACTATGGTTATTATGAATTCTTAAAGTGCTCTCTGATTGTTTATTTTAGCTATTTATCTCTTCCCCTATTGCATGGAGTGTATAGGCCTGGGTGATTAGACACAGTCGACTAGAGGTTGTCTTATTATATTAGTAAAAAGTTATAGTGATTGATAGATTGGATACTTGAATTTATGAGGCCACTGCCTAGGTGCTTGCTGGAAATGCCATAGGCAGTATGATTTAGATCTCTCACAAAAACCAGCTAGATATTAGATCAATTTGATGTTCAATCCATCCCAGAGAGTGGTAGTATTACCTCCCAATCCACATTGCCCGTTATAGTATTTGATGTGAATAAAGACCCGTTCATCCATTCCAACCTACTCACTTCAGGTGGCAATCGGAAATATATCTCCTGAATCAACTTTATGATCATTCTTTATTTTTGAAACCATCCAATGAACCTACAATCACAACATCCAATGAAGACTTCTTGAACTTCAAGACAAATATCTTTTCTTCCAGTCTTTAGGGATTTCTGTCTGCATTCTCTTGGTGAACAATACACCAGTTCATTGTATGGCCCATTAATGCAGTATTTCCTTTAAATGACCGCCAAACACAATTTCTGGCTTCAGCCTGTGAGAAATGATATTGAGGTGAATGTTCAAACTTCCTGCTTCCAGTAGTTGAGTGACATCAACTGACCTCTACCCCCTCTCCACCCCAGGGAAAAGCATGCTCATGTAAAACGTAATGCTGGGGAAAACAGGAAGTACTTGGGGTAAAAAAGACAGTTGAGAGGGGGAGCCAATTAATGCAGACAGAGGATGGTCACATGGCTGGAAAGCAGAAGTGTTTAGTAAATATAAAAGTAATATTCATGAACCTTTCCAGCATAACTTCTCACAATTTTTACCTAGATATGTGATTTCGGTTTAATTTTGAAGGTACGATTGAAGACTATTTATAATCCTTACTGGTTTGGAAGATTGGAGACCACAGTTACCCTTAAAGGGTATCTCCACTGATGTAAAAAAAATAAATAAATTTGTCATTTAGTTTTATTGAAGAAGGAGGTAAAGGAGCTCTGTGTCTTACCTCCAGTTCTTAATAAAACCTGCAGGATCTGTGAGAGAAGGAACTTACCCGATTGCTTGCTCCCCTGCCGGAGTATCTGACAGGTCCCGACGACTTAGTTTTCTATGCGCATAGCATGCAGAGTCCGTCGGACTTGTCAACTACACGGAGGAGGAGCGACCCATCAGGTAAGTTCTTACCTTCTCTCCCGGCTCCTGCAGGTTTTATTGAAGATTGGGAGGAAAGACACAGCTCCTTTACCTCCCAGTTCTACAATTAAACCGATTGACAAAACTTTTTATCAGTAGAGATACCCTTTAACACACTTTATAGTATAAGTAGCACAAGATTTTTAAGTCAAAAATGCATCACCTTACATTTTCAACATTGAATCTCATCTGCCACTTAGTAGCCCAATGGGACTATCTAGATCCCCTGCAACACTTGCACATCATCTGTAGCTTGTAATGGTTGACAAAGTTTTGTGTTAGCCGCAGTCATAGACCTTTTTGACAATACCTACTATCTCCAAATCATTAATACATTAAATGAATGGCCCTAAAAAACCCTGTGGCACCCCACTTAGAACTTTAGTCGACATTGACGAAGCACCACTAAACTACTCTCTGCATCCGATCCATCAACCAATTTTTGATCCATGTACAATGTGCCATTCTAGCCCAACAGACCTTAGCTATCCATAAGTCACTTTAATAGGGACTGAATCAAAGCCTTCACAAAATCAAAGAAATACACATCTACTGCTATGCCAGAGTCCAAAGTCCTACCATTTCTGGACCATTTGTTTTGTCAATGGAATATCAGTACTCCCACAAGAGCCAGTGCCAAGATAACTAAGTAGCATTTACAATTGCTGCTAGTCTCTGCTGTACTTTTGCTGGTGCGCATTGTTAGATATTGACTACTGCATCTGGTTAGACGCATACTGCACACTTAACCTGGCCTTATGGATTAAAGAGGTCAATTTTCTTATGGAAGGGCCCATCTCATAGCAGGTGTATTGGAATTCTGTTTTTGGGCAAAAGTGTTTTTTTGACTTTACAATTGACCATTAGCCAGGTACATATCTAGATATTTCGGCCCCACCAAGTGGTCGCTGTGTTTGACTGCAGTGGAAACAACCACTGTAGATATTTTGGTGCGACTGATGTGTGCAGCAACAGAATATCATACAAACAGCTGGAGATGTCTGAATTGGACAAAGTATATAAGACATCAGCTGGTGGCGCTCACTAGTACCAAAATAATTGCAGTTTGATATTTAAGACATGGTTAACATGCATATGCATTATTTCAGCATTGCTCAATATTTTGCATCCCTGTTAAAATGTCCCATTTCCCAGTTAAAGACGGTATTTGCAAAAGAACAATATAACCATTCCTTTTGGTGCTCAAAAAATCACCAGTATTTTGACCTAATAATTTAGGACACCATTGTAAAATAATGAACACGCTACTCTCCTGGCAATTCCCTCTATCGGAGCGAATGCAATACGGACCAAAATGGCGTCAAATGCACTCCTTTAGCGCACAAAAGCACAGCCATGTATAGGGTCGCTCCCATTCACATCAAATCACGTACAGTCCAGTGAAACTTAGCCCTCAATTAGTACTTTACGACTGCAACTTAACACTGCAGCAGGTAAAAGGCTTGATATTAGTATTTACGGATATAGATTCTTCATAATTCCATCCAAAGTTAGTAAGTCTTACTCTGCTGAATAAGCCCTGTGCATAGCCGAATTAAAAAAATAATTTGAGTGTAAACACTACTATTGTCAGCTTTAGGACCTAGGAGTACTGGCTGTGACAAAAATTCCTTTATTGTTTTCTTTAAAGGATAACTATACTGTAAAAAAAATTACAAATGAAAAGTACCTGGGCGGGAGGTCGGATGGATTATTCCTACCTCACAATTAATTTCTTTGAAGAGCTACAGCACTTACAGTTTTCATTTGCCAGGTTAGTCCTGGACTACTCGGTATTAAGATAGTGCTGAAGCCAGGAGGAAGACGGGCAGATCAGTTTTCTTTGGGCTGTGTCCCTCACAAGAAACAATATTGGAGGTAGGAATTACCAGTTCTATATGCCTGTCCCAATATTTTTCATTTAACTTTTTTAAGAAAAACTTTATACACGCGATAGTTCTCTTTAACCTTTTTCAATCAACATGGATTTAGTCAACAGTTAGTGAAAAGATCGCCTTTATTGTTTTTCTGTATTTTCACTACATTTCCTCATGTCTTTTGCAGCCCATCTTAGGTTAGTATGCCTTCTCTGCTCCCAGAATCTAAAGACACAGCTAGAGTGGTGTGATGTGTAGTTGAGTAGTGTCAAACTTTACCACAGCACGCGACTGCACTGGGGAGATGTGTTATACATAAAGTCCATGCAATGTTTCGAATTGATAATTCCAAAATCTAAATCAAGGATGTAAAACTTGTGGCCCTTCAGATGGTTTGAGAACTCCCAGCATTCCCAGGCTGCATGTGCATGAAGTAGTAGCGTTCAAACATCTGGAGGGATACAAGATTGACATCTGATTTAAAGGGCATGTCCACCCCCAAAACTAAAATTTAACCCCTTACTGGCCACATCAAGTAGTTTAAAAAAACAATCCTTACCTTACATTCCTGCTCAAAATAGTTCCCCCTGCTGTCCCCTCCAAGTCCAGGAAACTGCTGTGTAGGAGCAGTGTGTGACTCATGCTGTTCCTGAGACTTCCTCAACCTCATCAAGGTTGAGGCATGCTCAGTGGCAGCCCTCCCTGCCTCTCAGCCAATCACGGACGCGGCTGCCGGTCCCGCCCCCTGCTTGCAATTCCATGCAGCAGAGGGCCTGACACTGCGGCGGGAGAGAGGGCAGGTAAGTAGAATCGGGGGACTTTCTAACAATTATTAATGCGGTTGGGGGAGCTCCCCCTACCGCATTCAAATTAAATTTCGGGTACATGCCCTTAAATAAATGTAACTTCTCCTGCTAAGCGAAGAGTGGATTTTACCAGGCATAATATGGGTGTTTCTATTACTACTAAAGTGATTGTACAGATAAAGTTGTCCCTTGCAAATCTTGTACCTTTAAATCCCAAACTATGTTACTCTTATTTTGCCAAAATTTTCCTTTCCCTTTATACCTTTTTTGCTCTTCCACTGTAATCTTGTAAAAACCACTGCCCCAGTGAGACTTGCAGGACATGAATCTAAGTCAATCAGATGTATTTGTGGGTAAGGTCATTGCACGTGGCCAATATAAGCTGGATGTTTCTCAAACCTTCTTCTTGAGTTATTTGGAGATAAGGTATGCACACAAACTGCTATGACCATCCTCTTAATCCAGAGCAGTCTTGTGCGAGCCTCCTCTCCTCCAAATAACGAGAGCAAAGCATGAGAAACAAGCCAGCTTATATCGCCGTGTGATACAGCAAGCTAAGAGGGAAAGGTTGCTATGCTTGTTCTTGAAAAAGAAACATTTTGGATTAAAAGGTACAGCTTTGGAAAAGAAACTTTGATTTCCCCATTACGTTCCATTCAAAAAAACAACATGACCATTGGTAATTATAGCCAAATCATTTGCAATTCTACAAAAAAACAGACAGCATTGTTTACAGTGCCATGTTCCATTAGTTTAATAGCACATTATCTACATTGACATTCTTACAAAATAAAGCAATGGCAAAAAACCCATGCCCCCCCCCCCCCACACACACACACACACAATGCAGGGAGAAAAAACAATTAAAAAAATAAATTTGCACAATATCTATGCTGCAAGCCAATGCAGCAACGCTATGGAAAGGGAGGTATCTAGATGGAAAGGCTGATATTAGTCCTGGGAGATTACAAGCCTTGAGCAAGTCTTCTCCACCTTGGAAATAGTCTTTGTATCCTAAACTTATAAGAATGCAAATCCAAGACCTTGCAGCAAAAATGATAGGAGCCAGGGATTGCCCAATGTGCAGGTTTTTTTCTTTTTTTTAGAAAATGAAACACAACAGAAGATGCTGAATAGTTAATAGTGGATGCTGAACAATCCTGGCGGTTTGCAGTCAGGTATATTGAGCTTTCCAAAAAGCTACGATGACAGTTTTTCCCCCGTGTATTACTTGACAAGTGGTCGTGTTTTATTCATCATCACTAACCTGGTGTGCTTTGTATTTTTTTACTCTGCCATGTACTGTGCCCAAGCACCTCCTTTATGCGACATAACTAGGAAAATTCAGACATATCAGTTTACAAAGAAAAACATTTTAGCATTGCTTTTGCAAAAGTCTAATAAACTCAATCTTATTTTTTATTGCACCTCCAGAGGGGTGGTTTGTACTGATGGAGAGTAGTGGCTGACAACAGTGGTATGTAGAATGCATTTATTAGGGTGGACAAACTTACAGTTTTATATACAGAACATACAGCCATATATTCCCAGCAGCTCAGATGGAATTGTGCACAGTAGAAAAACCTGATTAGGTATAATCTGGCTTGTATACAATCACCAATAAGCAAGTTCAGATTGTTCCACCCCCATACAGACACAGAAATTATGCCAAAAACACCATATCGGTTGTATGCATTTATCTTTTCCTATCCCTAATTAAAAAAAAAGGCAGCAACTTCTATCAAGATGATAAAGCAAAATAAACAAGCAATTATCCTGAAAGTCCCTGGATCAGACAGTATGAATACATTAACCCTCACTATAGGTCAGGTTAATCATAAATGCATCACTTCCAGAGACCATTGCTTTTAACTACCCAAACCACATTATAAAAGCAAGTAAATTGCCTTCAGGCAAATTTGCGTCAGGGTTTCACACTAAAAAAGGGTATTAAGTGTACCCAGTCAAAAAAGTTTGAAGGGCATCTTATTAAACCTGCCATAATATGTTACTATTAGACAACATTATGGGTAGGGTATAAAGGTTGGCTAGATGGACGTATGTCTTTATACAATCCTCTAATACTATGTTACTATGTACTGTTATACAGACTTTATGGGTAGGGTATAAAGGTTGGACTATATGGACGATATGTCTTTATACAACCTCCAATACTATGTTACTATGTAACTAATACAGACATTATAGGTAGGGTATAAAGGTGGACGAGATGGACGTATGCTTTATACAACCTCCAATACTATGTTACTATGTAACTGTTATACAGACATTATGGGTAGGGTATAAAGGTTGGACTAGATGGACGTATCTTTTCACAACCTCCAATAGTATATTACTATGTACTGTTATCCAGACATTATAGGTAGGGTATAAGGTTGAACTAGATGGACGTATGTCTTTTACAACCTCCAATTCTATGTTACTATGTAAAGGTTACAGACATTATGGGTAGGGTACAAAATTTGGATTAGATGGACGTATGTCTTTATTTAACCTACTAATTACAGGCGTCTCCCGGGTTACAAGCCAGATTTTTCTTATGTTGAATTTGTATCCATTTGGAACAGGTACATACCTATTAAATGCACCATATATGTTAGCAGCATTTTTTAAAATGGACTGCAGTGTCGCCAGCCGGGTTTGTGGTCAGCTTTTTTCAAGAGCTGCTTCTGGTACAATGCAAGGTGGGTAAAGGGGAGGGTTGGGGTCCATTAAACAGTGGTGGGTACCAACCACCAGCAGACCACATGGTTTGTATGCAGTCAATGTTGGTAACCCGGCAACTGCCTGTACTGCAACTAAAACCATATCTATATCAAAACATCAAAGTTGCAAATCAGATATTTATTGAAATAGATTAAAAAAATTAGAGCCACTCACCTCCTCTTCTTCGGTTTTTGGGCTTCTTGGCTACAATGCCTGTCTTCAAGGCCAGCTTCGCCCCTCCTCTACGCTTGCCCACCTGGGGTTGAAGGGACAGAAGACTGCAACCGTTATACGAGCCCTTGCAGCCTCCTGTGTCCCTCTATATGACAGAATATAAGGGAGGCCTGGTTAGACAGGCACAACAGACTCCCCTAACAGCACTGCTCCAGAAATATGACAATAGCTACACTATTGGAGTGGGCTCTCAATTAGGAAAAAACATTAGCATCTCAATTGGACTACACAGAACCCAACCACCTCACATTGGCCATATCTGCAAATTCCATCTGAGAGTTTATTGAGCATTTGCAACAATGTCTATGGGACCTGACCCGCTCTCTAGATAACACACTACATGCAGAATAGATTCCAAATATATTTGATTATTTCTGCAAAATGACGATTTCAGGGGCAAGAGATACCGAAATTATAGTTCCAAGCAGAACATTTTAGTTTAATTTTCCCAGAATGTACCGCACTTTTCACTAGTGTTATATAACACATGGGAAACACTTTGGACATATTCAATAAGAGGCAAATTCTGACGTGTTCTTAAACTGCAGCAACCCAGCATTTTATAACTGTAGTAGACCAGTTAAAGGTTGAGGCAAATCAACCTCATACAAAATAAACCTGTGTGTCACTATCATTCTAATAAGAATTACAGTCTAAAACATATCCAGTGGTTAGCATAGACCTGCTGATAAAGAATCAATGAGATTAGAAATCGACTGAGAGAAAGTCTAATGTAATATTAAGAAAAGAAGTTCTTAGTCATCTTATCAAACAGAAAGTCCAATGAGCAACTTAGTTTTCTCAGTACTAAAGGAAATTGCAGTAAAACATTTTATTTAACCAAATACATCAGTGCTCAGAAAATACTTAGAAGACAGGCACTCCAGTGTTCTAATCAACAGCATCTAGACTTCAAGTAGGAAAAAGGCGCATTACTATGAACATCCTGAAAGCCTAAATGCAGTAACAAGCTAAAGGGAAAGTTCACCCTCTAAATCTAAAGTCTACTGACAGGTTAAGCTCCCTCCCCACATACCTCCCAATGTTTGCAGTCCCCTTATGCAGGTAAAAAACAATTAAATCTACAAAACACCCCCCATCATTGAAAGTTAATCAACTGTTATCGCACGCTATGCATCCATCCAATGTAAACCCAGTTAAGGTAATCCGAATAATGTAAACAAGGGAGATAACCACAAGCAAATGGCAGAATAACTGCAACTGGATTTTTATTGCATGTGGATTATGGCCCTATGTGAACACAAAACATGTGGTGTATAAGCTACAGCAAACATGCCTGGGTTTGCTGTACTTCTCTTAAATGAGCCAGCAAAGTGGATCTTGCGGTGTTTGTCACAGACAGCCAATGGGAAAGCACGCTTCTTGCAGAAACTGACTGGACTAGAAAGAGTGCCGGGCTAAGATGGACTACGAGATCACTTTGCTGGGTTGTTTAAGATAACACATGGGGAAGGGGTGGTGGAACAGGAGACCATAATTCTCCTTTATGCAGAGGCATCAGCAGTCAGTCATTGCCTGTGCAAAGTATTGTAGTCTGGGGGGGGGAACTTAACCAAACTGTAGAATTTAAAGTGGGTGAAGTCATAGTTTTTATAGATTACATCATTAGAGTAAGCGCAAAAATGGTGCAATATTTACCTCCAGCACATGGTCATTTTACAATTAATAGGCAACTCAAACTTTCCAATCGTACACACATTTTCATACTTAAAGGACAATACTCACCTCTCCATCACTCTTCTTCCACCAATTAATAGTACCCAGGAGGACCTTAACTACTTAAGGTTCGTACACACGTACAATTCGGACAGAGCCACACCCACAACGCATCTGCGCCTCGACTGCACTGCTTTAGGGCGAGAATCGCACGTGTGTATGCGTTTGGTCAAGGGCTCTGTCACCCGCCAGGCACACAAATGCGCCATGGCTGGGGTCGTGGCTCGGTGCACACATCATACATATGTACAAACCTTTAGTCCTTGCCCCCGGGTGCTTGACCAATCAGCTGTTATACTTAAATATAGTTTCCCCTACCCCACTCGTTCAGCTTCTCTATAGCCCTCAATGTACCAAAGGAAAGACACGCTGCAAAAAGCTTCCTATTGGCCAGATTGGAGACTGTCACTGAAGAAGCAAAGAGGACTGGACGCGTGAGAGAAACTTCCTGTAAGTTTAACTGCCATTTGGTATAGTGCCCATGGGTAAGGTCCCCACCCAAGGCCTATTCAGCAGGGGAGAGCAATACACATAAAATGAAACACAAATAAATCAATCCTTATAATGCCAGTTTAAAGGCTAGTGCACACAAGCAATTTTTTCGCCTTCAATGCCATAATTTTGAATTGATTGCCCAGAAATCGGAAAGAAAACCAGACTGATCACAACAACTGATTTTTAGGTCTTTATTGGTCCCCCGGATATGGCAGCTTTCAAACAAATTGAATTTTCAGGTCATACACTTTGTACAATCTAAGTACTTTAACTAAAGGCAATGTTTTTGAATGGCATTATTTGGATAATATTAATTAAAAAAGGAGAGAAGATTGTACAGTGTGTACAATTTTGAACTGTATGACAACAGACTGACTAAAGTTCAGTCACTCTTCTGGTCTGCTTGTGTGTACTAGCACTGACATCTAATGTTAATCTGGCAATACACTGGCACTAAAACTGATAACGATGCCAGTGAACTATGTCCTTCGACACCGGTGTCCAAGTTATAGGTCTGATACAATAAAGGTAGCCATACACATGACCCATACTCACATCCAATTGATTACATCGTGTTAGGGCTGTAGTATTGTTATTGGCTCAATCAATCGTATCACAATACTTCACAAATTGCTTCAAGGAATAAAGCAACTACTTACAGTGTGACAGGTAACAATTATATTTATTGCAGACACTCAAAGGACTAAGAGTTTGAAATGCATGTGTGAGATTTTGCTATAATCTAATTCTGTGCCTGCAACACTTAAGTAGTTACTCAAGAATTTAAACAGGATTGTGTTATATCCAAGAGCAGACACAGGGTTACAAAGATGGCATTGGGCAAAATAACTATTGGTGTATTGTTGTAAAGATATAGTTATTGGCTCCCTTTACTACAAGAGAGAATCCGATAACATTGTAACAAATACACGCATTGGTCATTTCTGCACATTTGCATACAATTACAAATTCACAATCTGATTCTGATGGAATCGATATGAATTTGTAACCAAGTAATGCATGTATGTTTACACCATAAAGGCTCGTACACACGTATGATTTTGAACCCAACGAACGATTGCGTGCTACAAACACCAATAATCACACACGTATGCGTTCGTTTGTCATTCCGCCACCCAACCGAATGCATACACGTGATTATTGCCTGAAACGGACGTTCGACACATATGCAAACGCATTGGGGTTGTTCGCCGGGTACGACACTGTACTTGCGTTCATGTTTTTATTTAATCCCTTTAGTACGTTAATAAGGCTAATAAATAGTTGTGTGTGTGGCCTCACAAATCATCACTCCCTAAACAGAGAACTGAGTAGTCTGCTATTTAGCTGGCCAAACACATGCAACATTAGATAGAATTGAGATATCATCTAGTGTCTAAAGAACACATTTTACAAGCAGTGGTTTATTCTTTTAAGCTGGGTACACACATTAACGATTAAGCCCCGATACCGTCGGATCCGACGGTATCGGGCTTAATCGTTACTTGTGTACGTTCGTTTCCCAAACGAGCGCGCGGCCGCCAACCGATCGGGTCGGCCGAACGCTCGTTCGGGAAAGGCCGAAAATTTCCATCGGCCCGCGCTAGACTCCTATAGGGAGTCTAGCGCGGCCGATGGAAACACACAGTCCCGAGCGTTCTCCCTATAGGGAAACGCTCGGGACTGTGTGTATGCAGATCTTTGAAAGATGGCAGACAGGATCTTGCAGATCCTCTGTCATCTTTTCAGAAATCTGTACTGTGTGTACCTAGCTTTAGTGTTCCAATCTGACCATTCATTCAAATCAAATTGATTGTAAAAGAACGGGCTGGGCAGTTCTAGATAGATTGGACATTTATCTTACGAGATTGGACATCTGTCTAATATCTTAAGCTGGGTACACACAGTAATGATAAAGCCCAGATACAGACGGTATCGGGGCTTTATTGGTACTGTGTGTACCTTTGTTTTCCGCCGGGTCAGCCGAACGCTCCTTTTGGAAAAACCCAAAATTTGTCGCCCGCGCTGAACTCCCTATAGAGGAGTCGGCCGTGGCCGAGGGAAACACAGCCCCGAGTGTTCTCCCTACGATCCTGTCTGTCATCTTTCAATGATCTGTTGTGTGTGTACAATCGTCGAATCGTGTATGGAACATCGTTGAAAGATCTTTCAATAATTTTCACATCGGACCAGTTGAAAATGTTTATGCCGACCATCAATCCAATCGTACGACATGCGGATTGTATCGTCTATGGCCACCATTAGATTCTGATATAGTATGATTGTCAGATCGTGTATGGACAATTGTTGAAAGATTTTTCAATAGTTACCACATCAAAAGTTGTGGGAAAAGGTTTGGCCGACCAGCAATCCAATCGTACGATCGGATTGTAGCATCTATGGCCATCAATAAGGTACACACAGTACCAATAAAGCCCCGAAACCGTCGTACTGTGTGAACTCAGCTTTACCTAGTGTATGGGCACCTTAAATAAGCAGATATGCGACATGACTAAACGACTCCTATCGCCCGATTTTGTTTACCAAGCTGATCGGGCGCCTCTTCTCCACATCCCCGCTCTTCTCCTCGGTTCCCTGTGGTTCCTCCGGTTTCTCAGTGCTGGTCTCCGTCTCCATCTTCTTCTTGAAAAGCTCCAGGAAACTCCCGTCATTGGCGAACAGATTCATCCCACTGGTTGAGGCGGAAGCCGGTGGGGCTGGGTCAGGAGCAGTAGCCGGCAAAGGGGCAGGAGCTGGGGCGGGAGCGGGGGGCTCTGCGGTGCAGCCTGGGGGAGTCAATTTGGAAGCCCCGTAGTAGGATGAAGCCCCAGTGTAAAGGCCCATGGAGAAAACAGGGAAGGACCGTACGAGGGGACCCGGCCTAAGAGGGGGAGTTGGAAGTAAAGGGGACACAGCACGCACACTCTTTACGGTTACCGGGAATTTCCGTTCCACTGGTTTCTTATTCTCCACTAACGGTTTAACGGGAGGAACCGGGGCCTCGGCCGCCTCCTCCCCTTCCTCCTCGTCCTCTCCCTCGTCTACTTCCCGCCGCGTCTCTGCCATCTTGGACACTTTATCCCCGACCGACTCAACCGCAAGAATGAATCCGACTTCGCCGTGTAGAGACGCGGAAGGCGAATCCCGTGGTTAACGGGAAGTATGGCGGGAAACTAGTTGTAAGCATCCAAAATGGCGACTCGACGGTTCTAACCGGAAGAGGCGGAATTAGGATATGCAAATCCAACAGGGAGCGAACCAATAAACGAGCCGGACACAACAAACGGCGACCAATGAAGAGACAGAATTGTAGCAGGTTCGCAATACTAAGAACCAATCGGAATCTGCGGAAAACACAGTACAGCGCTGGAGGCATGTCGTTTCTTTTTTGACTGGCACGTCGGGCGCCCAATCAGTAAAAGGAAGTTCGCGTGGACCAATCAAAACGCGCCTTGGATGTGGTAACCAATTGGAATCAAGCGCAAAGGGCGGGTTTCGTTTTGACATTGATGGACAGTCTTGTTCTCCAATAAGCGCTCAGAGCTGCTCGGTAACTTTGTCGAATCAGAGTTGGGTTGCTAGGGTTTGCGAGGTAAAAGGAAGCGAATGGGCTAAATGCGGACCAATCCAATCGATGCTTTGTTTTTTTTTATTCTTTACACCGTGGACTGCGTGGGCGTGGCGGAGGCTGTCTTGTCACGTGAGTGAGTTTGGAAAGATGGCGGCGCCGGTAGATGAAGAGTTTGAGGATGCACCGGACGTGGAGCCATTGGAACCCACACTGAGCAACGTAATAGACCAGCGCTCCCTAAGGTGGATCTTCGTGGGAGGAAAGGGAGGAGTGGGAAAGACCACCTGTAGGTGAGGTGCTGGATGGGACGGGAAATGTAGGTACCAGATTGGAGGTGACTGAATGGAGATCAGTCACTGTAAACCACATGGGCCTCTAATGCCCTTAAACGGTGTGCCTCCGCATGTTTTTAAAACTACAACTCCCAGCATTCCCTGGTTTCCATCTGTGATTGAGCAATGCTGGGAGTTGTAGTTTTCAAAACATCTGGAAGAAACCCTACTCTAATGCACACACTGCCGATTAAAACTGTCACTTGTCTAATTATAAATGTACTTTTGAAATTAAGGCCATTTTAGTTCACAGAAAGCACTTTTTTAGATACTAATACATTTTGGGGGGAGGAGTGCTCCGACCTCCTGTATTGCCCCCCCTAAGCCAAGAATTCTCAAATGTTTGAAAACTACAACTCCCAGCATTCCTCAACCATGGAGAACATAGGGAATGCTGGAAGTTGTAGTTTTTAAATATCTGTAGGCACACTGGTTGAGAATCCCCGCCCTAAGCCTTGCCATGAACTGTCGAAAAGTCACTTATTCAGCAGCAGACAGCTTTACTGACATCCACCACACACACACACACACATCAGAGGAAGGCTGTGTGGGATGGCTATATATAGTTTTATCTGCAGCTATGTTCCACTACAGAAAGCCTTAAATGTTACTTCCATTATCAGTTTTAATCCTCCCTTCTGTTCAGCAAAGGGAGATAAGAAATAGCTAGGCTGAGGCCACACTGCAACACGCAATTGTGTGCCTTATCGCATGCAATTGTGTGCACTATTCTTGTGCGTTTCACGTTTGCATGTGCGATTTTGCCGTTTTCCATTATGGAAACGCATGCATCAACACACCAAAAATGGTAACCGCACGCGTTACCAAGACGGAAACGTGTGCGCATCAGAAATCGCCGGAATATTTGCGTTCCCGCGGTTTCCATTATAACCAAATCTCTTGCGCAATCGCAAAACCCGCAAGTTTGGCCTAGCCCATAATCTATAAATTTCATGTCCCTGATTGATTAGCAGTAAGCATTTCTGATCTGTGTAGCTATACACATCATCGATACTTGCATCCAATTGGATTACTGAGTAAGATTGTTAGGGTTGTAGCATTGTATTGGCTCAATTAACTTCATTGAGTTGTTCAAGGAATGAAGCAACTACTTACAGTGTGGCAGGTAAACGTATTAGTTATCGCAGACACTTTAAAGGACATAGTGTGTGGTGTGGTGGGGGGCTATAAAGCTGTCAGCTGCTGAATGAGCCTCTCTGATCTCCCTGAGCTAGGGGAGGGGGCGATAACTGCAGTTCTTTTCAATATGTTATTACATCATCACTTTCTGATTTTATGGAATTCAGTGGAAGAATGTTTTAGGCTCTATTTGTCTTTAAATGGCATGTTCGCCACTGAAATAAAAAAAAAATATAGATCAATCACTTCCCCAAACTACAATAGTTAGAAAACTCTAAGGCTGGGTACACACCAGCTGATATTTTAGGCCGACTGACCAATTCACGGCACTTTCGGTTGGTTGGGCGAAAATATTGGCTGGTGTGGGGCGGGCGGCTGCGACCAACATAAATCGTTCGTTCGTCCAGATCGGACGAACGAACGCGTCGGAAAATTCCAATCGATCGTGCGGTTCTCTATGGGAACCGGAAATTTGTCCCGGCCGTGTGTACCCAGCCCAACACACGAAGGGCTGATCTGTTGCAAAATCTTTCTTCTTCCATGGCAAGCCCTCAAAGTGTAACTTGGTCACTAACAATTATTTAGTGAAGTGGGTCTCAAACTGTAGTACACATGCAAAAGCACACATGTATTAAAACTGGACTCTTATGTAACTACCCATAAAGGTTCTACATTCAACTCCTGAAAGTTTTCTGTCTTCACCAACCTATCAGTTATGGCCATGATTACTGTCCGATATCACAGACAATGATTGGATAGGATTACTGTGTATGGGGGAGGCATGAAACAGAGGAAGTAGGACACTGAAATAATTTTGAGAGATATTTTAACAGAATCCAGAAACCATCCCACTGGCCACTGTACGTATCTTAGTAGCTACTTGCTTAAAGAGAGCTAATAATGTACAAAGAAGCCCTGCTGATGCCAGAAACTGTAAGCAGTTTCCTCTCAATGGCTATGTTAATATTCATGTAAAAACTTGCCACAAGACACCAGTTCTCGTTTATTATTGTAGGAATCCTCTAGAAAATGACACAGGACATGGGCCAGATATTTTCAGATAATAAGTAAATATGCAAATACCATCCAGATATTTGCTGTCTTCAGGTGACTCCAGAACGCTCTACTCATACGTCCAATAATTGAAACAACAAAGTGGAATATGGATTCCTTATAGGAATTAATGACACCAAAATTGTATGCCAGTACTATCAGTAGCACAACATGTTTCAGATTTTTACACTTGATAAAGCATCCCTGAAATTCTAAATCTTATTTTTCTAGACAAAGTTGCTGAAAAATTTCTGTCTGCTTTTTTTCTACCTTAAATGTAGCCAGATGCACACATTTATTTTACAGGTGTCTGTCTTTGGAAGAAAATAGATTTTTTTTTTGAGTTATTTTATTAGCAGAGTTTTCTTTTGTATCAAAGAGGCGAGATGGTGAAGCAGAAGTGTTAACCTCTTCATAGCCTATAATGCTTGACACTTTAGCTGGAAAGATACTTGAGAGGTCTATTAAATGAAGGAAGCTTGCATGAAGACCACAGTTACCCTTGAGCAGGGTATTTAGTGAGCCTACATTACCTAAACCTGCATTCAGAAACTTGGCCTATGAGTAAGTGCCGTACAGCGCGAAACGCGTAAGGCGGAATAGTTATTGTATTCTAAATAATGAAATTCTTTTAAATTTACCTTCCTGGCTGTACTTGCCTTTCTGTGAGCACCACCTGATTCCTTCTATATTTTCCTGTTTTGGAGACCTAGCGGCGGGTCTGGGGTGGCTGCACACGGACCAACAACACTGCTTGGTGAGCATACGTGTAACTTAACATTAACTTATTCTAAACTGAATTTAAAGCTTAAAATCTGTGATTGGGACATTGGACCGTGGGCTTGTGCAAGTGAAAGATCTGGGGCACGTATGCACCTGGACATTGGACCATGGGCTTGTGAAAGATCTGGGGCATGTATGCACCTGGACATTGGATCGTGGGCTTGTGCAAGTGAAAGATCTGGGGCACGTATGCACCTGGACATTGGACCGTGGGCTTGTGAAAGATCTGGGGCATGTATTCACCTGGACATTGGACCGTGGGCTTGTGCAAGTGAAAGATCTGGGGCACGTATGCACCTGGATATTGGACCGTGGGCTTGTGCAAGTGAAAGATCTGGGGCACGTATGCACCTGGATCTTCACTCACCTGTGGTGAATTTTGGACATTTCGGCTTTTGTTATATTGAATTAATATTGGTGTCCAATTCACCCGCGTGTCGGGAGGGTGATCCACTAGAATATCTGTTTCTGCATTGAGAAACTTGACTTAAAGGATAAGTATACTCAAAAAACAAATTAAGTTTAAATGGAAGCTTTTTTTTAGGTCCCTTCAGAGCCTACCTGTGCCCCAGTAAAGGTCTGGCCATCTTGGATAATGTCTGTCAGGTAAGCTCCGCCCCCGAGACTTGCTGGACCTCTTTGCAGGCTTGGGTCTAAAACGTATGTTCAGTGCGCTCGCAACTTGACAACGCGCACACTCCGCTCGCACGGAACATACTGCCGGTGGATTTTTAAACCCAAGCCTGCAACAAGGTCCAGCATGTCTCAGGGGGCGGAGCTTACCTGACTGAAGCCATTATCCAAGATGGTCAGACCTTTATTGGGGCACAGGTAGGCTCTGAAGGGACCTTAAAAAAAAGGGGGGGGGGGTTAGTTAAAGATACAGCTTCCATTTAAACTTAATTTGTTTTTTGAGTATACTTATCCTTTAACCATAAAATTATTGTGTATGTTGGCCCTTTTTTTTTTTTTTTTTACCCACTCTTCTCTCAATCTGACCCTATATACTAACTGGCAGGGGTAAATCATATGGCCCACGGACGCAGAAGCTTGAGCGCCGCGTCATCAAAACTCCTCCCACTCTCCACGTGCCATTGGAGAAGCCGACCTCTACTTGCGCACGCACTCCACAGTGGGAGGGGGGTCGATGAAGCGGCAGAGATGCGTGATGAGAAACCAGGAGAGAGTGAAAGAAGGGGGAGAGAGAGATGCAGGGTTGACTGATCATTTTAAGAAGCGGGGGTTTGCTGGTATTATCTAGTTGGTTCTTTGGAAAATCTTATTTTCTTATAATGGCCTCTAGGACAATTTAAATTCAGATTGAGCTGAGACGACGTCAAGACCAGAAACTCCAGGACTAGATCAAAGAAGGATGTGGAATTTGTATTTGTGGAGACAGATATGGAACCTGCCCCCCGATTTGTTATTTTTGGGTGGATAAATCATTTTGTTTCATTATTAAAATCGTTACAGGTCAGATTTAGGGGTTCCTTAGCATGTACGTGATTTCTGCTGTCTAGATGGAGACTAAATGTTTGAAATCATTTTCAGAATATAAAATTGGGATCTGCGATGATCTAAAATTACGGAGAAAATCCAAACGAGCACAGTGCGTGTATAACACTTTAACCTTTATTCACTAAACGAATATAAAATCCCAGACAGACCAGCAAGTAAAGTATAAACGAGTGACTATAAAATCCTGTTCATTCTCTCAGGACCAAGATGCTTCTCTGTAATCTAATTACGCTCTTTGTCAAGGCCCATTTTCCAGCGTAAACAAGAATATGGTGGAGGAATCTGGGCATTCTGCCAATTCCTCATAACGGTTCCCGGCCTGACCAAATGGGGCATTACTTTACTTTAAATGGGAATTAATCTTTTTTTTTTAAAAAAAAAAAGAAAACCTCCAATAAAATATACCAAGGATAAGAAAGTGGATAATAAGCAGGAGTTATTTTTGGGTTTAAACAGTGTTTCAACCAAATCCCAGGTGTAATACAACCACAAACAAGTGGATGCAGTTTTCAAACATCTGGAGATCTACTGGTGGCCTATCACTGCCTTATACCCTTCATATTATTACAGTCCCTTCTATAAGGAATTCGTATTCTCTATAGTGAATACCGAGGGAAAAACAGTTTAGCACATTATCCTTTTCGGCCTCCTCTATTTTATCCCATTATTTAATGGTCCCACATAAAAAAAAAAAAACATTTTATGATTGGGTTGGACTTGCTTTGTTCTGCTATCCGTATTTCATTTTGTATTTTAGCTAGTTTAATTGCTTTCTTGCACTCCTTATTACATCTTTTATATTCCCTGTAAGACATTTTTCTTTTTTTCCATTTTGCTTTTTGCCTGAGCATTAAGCCATGCAGGAGAGAACCTCATTTTTTACACTTGTTCCCAAAAGGTATAAATTTAGAAATGGGATAGTTTAATATCCCTTAAAAGCAGTCCACTTCTGTTCAGTATCTTTACCTAGGAACAAAACCCCCCTGTCTATGAGCAGGAGTGGTTCCTTCAACAATACAAAATTTGCTTTCCTAAAGTTAAAAGTTTTTGTTAACCAAGTGCACTTTTGTTTTTTGCAACCTATATTAGATGACACTGGCGTCCGCTCCTGTGATTGGCTAAGGCGCAATGCCATAGCCAATCACAGGAGCGGATGCCGGTCGAGACCCTCCTGCTTGACTTGCATGCTCGGAAAAGGCATGGCAGTGAAGCAGAATGTGTCGGGGGAACGAAGGCTGGTAAGTACATTTTGGGGACCTGTCAGTGCTATAAACTTTGCTAGATCGAGGTTTATAGCCATTTCCAGCCACATACTAAAATTTTGTTTGGGGGGTGGACATACCCTCTAATGAATTGATTGAAGACTGGAAGGTTATGGAGCTATGCCTTACCTCCCATTCAATCTATTTACCAGGATCGATGGACGGAGAAAGAAAATATTTACCTTAACACGCGATCCTCCACAGCAGCAGTGAAAATTCTTCACCGCTTCCTGTTCAGAGTAACTATAGCGTGCATTATCATGCATGCGCGCTATAGTTACTCTAAACAAGGAAGCGGTAGGGACCTGTCACTGTTGCTGTGGTGGATCGAATGTAAGGTAAGTTTCTTCGTCCGTCGCTCCTGGTGTATTGATTGAAGAACAAAAGGTAAGACATAGCTCCTTAACCTCCCAGTCTTCAATCATTACATTCAAGGAATAGTACACTTTTTGAGTGAACTATTCCTTTAAAGGAACCCCAAAAAATATCTTTGTTTGTTTAAATGTATGATTCTAATGGAGATTGCCCTAAGCTGAGATCACACTGCTTACCAAACCACGATCCAGCAGCGCATTTGTCTCCTCCACACCCATCCCACTTATGCGCACAGGCGACAATCTGTGACATAATCACACATTTGCACGCAAGTGTTATTTTCCCCTAAAGATACAGTATAAATTTAGAAGTCTGATAGTTTAATACACTCTTTAAAGCAGTTCACGTCTGCTCAGTATATTTACCCAAGAACATACTATCCCAGTCCATGGACTGAGGGATTCTTTTACTAGCATAACATTTTCTTTTCTAAAATTAAATGTCTTTGTAAAAGGGGACGTTCAGTGCAAATACATATGCTTTTAATAAATATTCACTCACCCTTTAAGTGTGCCCCTTGCATCCATTTTGCTTGTGCTATAGCGAAGGGTCATTGGTAAAGGACCTGGCAAGGGAGCACCTTATGAAACAATGGCTAATAGCCACAAAAGAGAGTGCCTAGGCCCGAAAACCAAGTTTGCTGTAAATACTGACTTGCTGTTTGCAGGACCCCTAATAGACCATTATGGTCTTGCCCTTGACTCAGCACCTGGGTTGATTCAGTTGCTCAGTAGAGATCTGGGCATGTTTGACCCATTCAACAGCCAATCAGTAGAAATTACTGTTAGGAACATTTCAAGGAAGTGTGAATTCTGGGAAGAAGGAAGACTATTAGAACCTGAAATGGCAGCTCACTTATGTCAGCTGCAGGGAATAGCAAGGGGTATTAATTCAACTGATTTTTAAAATGGAAGAGAATATGTAAAATAACTAGGTATACATAATATAAACTAAGAATTTTAAAAATATTTTCCACTGAACTTCCCCTTTAACTCAGTGCACTTTTATTTTCTAGCAACCTTTATGTAAATGACAATATATCATGATCACTGGTCTCTAAGCTTACTGTTACCTACATCTCCATAATGTAGGGTTATTAGATATAACCAGATCCAATAATGCATTCTTTCTAGTAGTAACTTCTACAATCTGTGAAACAAAATGCTCATATAGCACTTATAGATTCTTGATACCTTTTGAGGTGCTGGCAGCTACTCCCCTAATTGAAATCACTTATAACCAGAATATGCCCAAGACCTGCAGCTTTACCCCAACTGTATATGGAGGTAAATATCCTCCTCCTCACTGGCATTTGGTAGCTTGTAACCGACCCATACTATTTTCCCACCTTTTTGCTTTCTGTGTACAGCTCCACCCTTATTGTTTCAGCCCTGTAGTTTTTTCCTTTCAGCTATTCCATTTTTGAAATTTGGCCTCAATTCTTGTTTAACATACATGCATACCCCCTCTTTTCTTATTTACTATTTCTTATTTATCATGTCTAAACAAGGAGTAACCTTCTAAATTTACTGCCCAGTCATGTGAATCATTTAGCAGTGTTTCTGCTATAACAATGACACCATACTTTCCTTTTAAAACTAATGGTTTTAATTCTCCAGATTTTCCAGCCATACTAATTGAATTTAGATTATAATTTATTTCCACATTTGGATGTACATGCCTCCCTCTCCTCTATGCTACCCCTCCCACTCTCATCCCTCCATTTTCTTACTAACCCAGATTCCCTTCCCCAGTGTAGTCCACAATAACCCCCCCCCCATACCTAGTTAAAAATGTCCTCCAACCCTCTATCCATCTTCTCCCCAAAAACAACGCATCATTGTCTGTATGATCTGTTATTGTTAAATTGTAGATTTTAAGCTGGTAAGGAGCAGTATCCTGTCATTACAGCTGACTCAGCTACAGTGTTTTACCGATTGACTCTTTTTAAGCAATTCTTGATCAACACTAATTCTGTAATGTTTGTATTGGGCAAACTTTCTTCCAAAGCCAATCACAGTTATGCACTTTGTGGCAGCCTATGGGTCTACAGTGAAGTAGGAATAATCCCTAATTCCTATGTGTCTCACTTTACAGCATTGTCTTACTGGTATCTTCTTTACTTAACATCTCTGCTCATTTCAGTTGCAGCTTGGCAGTGCAGCTGTCTCGTGTACGGGAGAGTGTCCTCATCATCTCCACAGACCCTGCTCACAATATCTCCGATGCCTTTGATCAGAAATTTTCTAAAGTTCCTACAAAAGTTCGAGGCTATGACAACCTTTTCGCTATGGTGAGTGGTCCCAAGCTCTTTTCATCTAAGGGCCCACAGCTGCCCACAGGTGGGCCCTTAGATGGCCCTTCCCTTCACAAAGGGAAGTTTGTGAAGACGATTCACTAATCATACTGGATCTCTCAATTCAGAATTGTGAAGTATCTTCAACTAAACTTCAAGTCCAGTTAATCTAACTGAATACAATATACGGTACCATGACATAACACATCACACTAAAGCAATTTTTCTTACTTGTCTTTAGAAGTCATTCCTAGCTAAAGATACACAGTAAATTGTTTCAGTAGAGAGATCCCTGCAGTTACTGCCCCTCTCCTATCTCAGTGACCTCCGACATGCTCAGTTTGATTTACCCAGTAAATTGCAGTGTTAATAAACACAGTGACCCCAGCTGAGTCTGTGTGGTTCCTTCCCATCTACTTTTGGATTTAAAGTTTGGTGGAATCCTCCAGTGATGGAGGATTGAAACCTTGAAAGTGGAATAACCATTATTAAGCTTAAACCCATCAACCTCATATCAGCTACTTTGTATCTGTGCTAAAGAAAGGAGTAGGGTAAAATTTGGAAGGGATTGGGGAAGGCTGTTTGTAGTGAACTTATTTCTTCCCCTTAAATGTGCTGTAGCTACTTTCCTGATCGGGTACCTGAGTGGGTGATTAGCTCTACTGATTCTTGTTTTTTGATTGTCTTTTTGTACAGGAGATTGACCCCAGCCTCGGGGTAGCAGAGCTCCCTGATGAAATATTTGAGGAGGACAACATGTTGAGTATGGGTAAGAAGATGATGCAGGAAGCAATGAGTGCTTTCCCGGGGATTGATGAAGCCATGAGCTATGCAGAGGTCATGAGGTGAGAAGATCACACTGGTATACCAGTGTGGGATATGGTGCTTGCCCCTTCACTATGGTTTGCACAATCGGATAGCTCAGTGACATTACATTTTTAACTAGCGGAGGGGAGAGGGTGGTATTTAACTTTGTGAGTAAGATGCAAATATATGTATAGTTAATTTACCCTCTGTTAATAATGCTTTTATTATGGTACTTGCAGGCTTGTGAAAGGCATGAATTTCTCTGTAGTGGTCTTTGATACGGCCCCCACTGGCCACACGTTGCGTCTCCTGAACTTCCCAACTATCGTAGAGCGAGGCCTCGGAAGGTTAATGCAGATCAAAAACCAGATTAGCCCCTTTATTTCCCAGGTGAGACCATACTGTGTGTAGACGTCTAGTTTTATATATACAGAATAGGCCAGTCATGTCCAACTTTGACATTCCAGATGTTCTGCAACCAAGGCATGCTGGGAGTAGTAGTTTCCAAAACACCTGGAGTGCCAAGGTTTGATGTAACTGGTATAGAGTGAGTGTTCCTCACTATTGGTTAACTATGTTGATAGATAAGATAGCAGTAGGTACAATACAGAGATACACATTTAAAGCCCAGTAGATAAATAATCTAGTACATGATTATGGTAATGGATGTAATTTGGTCTTTGCCTGGAGGAGGGTACTGGATAGATACTGATGTTTATAGCTTGGTAAGATGGTTATTTATACACTTAGATGGGGAACATTAGAACATTTACTGTTGCTTGTCTTGATCCTGACATTCTGTCTGTGCAGATGTGTAACATGCTTGGACTTGGGGACATGAATGCTGACCAACTAGCATCCAAGTTAGAGGAGACGCTTCCTGTTATCCGATCTGTCAGTGAGCAGTTCAAAGACCCGGTGAGATGTGGCTGTAAATCTGTAGAGAACTTGGTGCATTGTGGGGGTTGTTAACCTGTTCATATTGAATGGCCTACACTAGGCAGTTTACACTAATGTTCATCCCTGTCTTAGATATCTGTTCCAATAGAGCTTTTTCCTGGTGGTTCTTCCCAAAGGCAATTGTATGTGTGTATTAATGGTACCATGTTATTCAATCTAACCCACTTTGTCTGTCTGTCGTGTTGCATCTGTTTGTAGAATTACCCAGCAAACCTTCATTCCTGTTTTCAAAGGAATTTGGGTTAAAAAACCCTTAAAGGGCACGTTCACCCTTTAAAAAAAAATGGATCACTTGTCCTTTAGCTGCCCCAATTCCAACGGATACATTCAGCACATTATCAGATGTATTACTAATCATACTGTATCTGTAAGTAGAGTAGAGAGCAGAGTAAGCAGGCCCCTCCCTCCATGCAGTCAATCAAGGCTGTGACTGCTCACATCACAACCAATGATTGACTGCTGTTTCCCCTAAACATGCTCATGTTCCTAATAGCTCATTGAGCAGAGGGGGAAGGCGTGCATCGTGTCTTGGTGGGCAAAAAGGTCAGTTGGTCGGGGCTTGTTGATGATCCTCCCGGTGAATTGTGCATAATGCCCTGACCGAACGGCCATACACGGGACAATTGTTGCCCAAAACTGACGTTCACACACATCGTTCCCCGTGGGTCAGTCCCCATGATCGCAGGTGTGTATGAGCCTTAATAATAGGTTTAATTTAATTTAATTAATTAACCACCTTTCTATTGCTCCTACCAGAAATTCTCCCTCCACATGTATGAAAATTGTTCCCTATATTCACTCGTACAAAGATCATTATTGGCACCTGGGAAAGGGTTCTATCCTTATTCTACGACGGGATGGGGGTCCTTGAACAAATTGGTCTGGTAGGTTTCCCAATGCTAAACGTGGGTACACACTTAAACAATAATGGGCCAATTGGATCCAACGTAATCGCGCCATTCTCATTAAGATAGTGCCAAATGCTCTCAAGGCCGACCAGTGTTCACGTCCTTTTTAGGATCGCTCGGAACAGCCCAAAAATTTCCCTTGGATGCAGAAGAAAATGTGTCGGTCCCGAACATTCTTCATATGGGGAGAATGTTTGGGACTGTGTGAAGGGGGATTCTTTAAGATTCTGTTTGTCATCTTTTAAAGATCCCTCGTGCATGTACCCACCTTAAGGCTAGGTACACGGGCTGATTTTTAGGACCGTTCGGTTAAGCTGAAATAGTCGCTGTCACAGCTGACAGTTTGCCATCTGATTTGCCTTTTTGAATTATGTCTAAAGAACAAGCATAGGAGATTCATGTAAATAAATCAGGTGCACTTGCAGGGTTGTTCAATAAAAATTCTTAAGGTTTAAAATGGTGCTAATTTTGCCCCAACCAATCAGATGTGAGCTTTCAAATGTTAAATAAAATCTGATTGGTTGGGGCAAAATTAGCACCATTTTAAACGATAAGAACTGTTATTGAATCTCCCTTGGTGTTTTCATCAAGGAAAAGAAGAGATCTCCAATGGCCCTATCTGTTTCCTCCAATGCTAAAAGGGCGAAGCCAAAAGAAAAGTTTCCTTAGTTTCCCTAAGAGCTAGGCTACACTGGCACTTATTCTCAAGCGATAATGATCGCACTTTAGTGGTCCGTTGGCGTGTGTGAAACCCGCAGAGCAGTGCATGCGCTATGATCCGTTTTGTGGATTGCATGTGACCCGATTGAGGACTGTTGCACAGATTGCAGGGCAAACGGCCGTTAACGCACAAGTCACGCTTTTTCACGCTCTTGCAAAAATGTTCCTGTCTTAGCACTGCTGCATCTCTGTGTAGGATCTGCTGAAAAAGCCAAAAATTATTTTCTGGAATATAAATGAAGAGTTTTCTCACTCCCCAATGAAGATTGGAACAGGCAAATTAATATCCTGCTAGTGAAAGCAATAACATCCTGATAGCATCAGCTTGGAACATAACATTGTACTAGTCCAGTGATGTTGAACCTTGGCACTCCAGATGTTTAGAAAGTACAACTCCCAGCATGCAAATATAGGTAAACTTTATAGATCAAGGTTGTGATGCCAAGCATCCGATGAAGCCAGCAGGGGAGCTAACGTTCTATTAACTAGATTTAGAGAAACTGCTTACTCTCTTTAATCTTTCATAACCGTTTATTCCCAACCTATTAAACAGTAAATTGCATTTAGGGTACAGGGAGTTGCAGGCTATCTTCCACTGTTAACACCTCAATCTTATCAGTCGTATGATTTCCTTTCTCTGTCCTTGCCTCACTCAGGAGCAGACCACGTTTATTTGCGTGTGCATCGCAGAGTTCCTGTCGCTCTACGAGACCGAACGCTTGATACAAGAGCTGGCAAAATGCAGAATCGATACTCACAACATTATAGTCAACCAATTGGTATTTCCTGACCCAGAGAAGCCATGCAGGATGTGTGAGGCCAGGCACAAGATCCAATCAAAATACCTGGATCAGGTAATTTTACAATTGGTTCCTTCCAATAGTAGGTAGAACGCAGGACGAGGGAGAAAGCTGTGTATAGTATACACTAACGTTTTGTTTCTGATGTTTTCTCTCACAGATGGAAGACCTCTATGAAGATTTCCATATTGTAAAGCTTCCTCTTCTCCCCCATGAAGTCCGCGGTGCAGAGAATGTAAACACCTTTTCCAACCTCCTATTGGAACCCTACACCCCTCCCAGCGGGAAGTGAGAAACAGCATTTCAAATACACTACCACTGTGTAGGAAGCGATGGACTGGACTGACTCTAAGACAGATGAGGAGTTGGCCCTATCTGTATAATTGTATAATTTATTCATACTGGATTTAGGGGACCCAAGTACTTTTTAACTTCCCCCCCCCCCCCCCCCGTAGTCTCGGAAAGTCTATAGTTGTTTCTATTTCTGGCAGCCTCTCTTTGTATCTGGATGTCTCTTTCTATGTCTGTCTATATCGCAGACTCGTCTTTGTCTTCATAATTCTCAAACTGGAATTGATCCATGTTTTGCTTTTCGTCCCCTAGTCCCTGACCCCCTTGTGTCCTTCTGTATCCGATTTCCCCTAGGTGAGCATGGCTGGCCTACAAACTAACACGGACCTCTCACATGTCAACATTGCCCTTTCCCTGAATAAGCCTTTCTATGGCTAGTGGGGGATGGTGCAATTATTATATTAAAAACCTTTCCAAAGTATTGTCTTGGGAATCCTTTTTCATCAGCGCAGATACTTGTGTTACGGCTATACAGTCATCTGTTTGGTGGAGGGAGGAGAGTATTGTCACTGTAACAGAGGCTACAGTTTATCTGGATTTCCATTTCTATAGTGGGTGCCACAATCAAACGTGTTTCCAAAGTACAGCTCCCAGCATTCTGCCGCCAGGGTATGCAAACATCTAAAGGGGGGCCGTAGACTGAACATCCCTGCCCTATTGGTTCATAAAATCAAACTCACACAAAGACTTGTTATGATGTACTTCCATGTACAAAAATGTATACATGTCAGTACACTGAGAGGTGCAAATATTTGTTCTGCAACAAACTGCAGTAGGATACACCAAATGTGTGAAACCCGCAGAGCAGTGCATGCGCTATGATCCGTTTTGTGGATTGCATGTGACCCGATTGAGGACTGTTGCACAGATTGCAGGGCAAACGGCCGTTAACGCACAAGTCACGCTTTTTCACGCTCTTGCAAAAATGTTCCTGTCTTAGCACTGCTGCATCTCTGTGTAGGATCTGCTGAAAAAGCCAAAAATTATTTTCTGGAATATAAATGAAGAGTTTTCTCACTCCCCAATGAAGATTGGAACAGGCAAATTAATATCCTGCTAGTGAAAGCAATAACATCCTGATAGCATCAGCTTGGAACATAACATTGTACTAGTCCAGTGATGTTGAACCTTGGCACTCCAGATGTTTAGAAAGTACAACTCCCAGCATGCAAATATAGGTAAACTTTATAGATCAAGGTTGTGATGCCAAGCATCCGATGAAGCCAGCAGGGGAGCTAACGTTCTATTCACTAGATTTAGAGAAACTGCTTACTCTCTTTAATCTTTCATAACCGTTTATTCCCAACCTATTAAACAGTAAATTGCATTTAGGGTACAGGGAGTTGCAGGCTATCTTCCACTGTTAACACCTCAATCTTATCAGTCGTATGATTTCCTTTCTCTGTCCTTGCCTCACTCAGGAGCAGACTACGTTTATTTGCGTGTGCATCGCAGAGTTCCTGTCGCTCTACGAGACCGAACGCTTGATACAAGAGCTGGCAAAATGCAGAATCGATACTCACAACATTATAGTCAACCAGTTGGTATTTCCTGACCCAGAGAAGCCATGCAGGATGTGTGAGGCCAGGCACAAGATCCAATCAAAATACCTGGATCAGGTAATTTTGCAATTGGTTCCTTCCAATAGTAGGTAGAACGCAGGACGAGGGAGAAAGCTGTGTATAGTATACACTAACGTTTTGTTTCTGATGTTTTCTCTCACAGATGGAAGACCTCTATGAAGATTTCCATATTGTAAAGCTTCCTCTTCTCCCCCATGAAGTCCGCGGTGCAGAGAATGTAAACACCTTTTCCAACCTCCTATTGGAACCCTACACCCCTCCCAGCGGGAAGTGAGAAACAGCATTTCAAATACACTACCACTGTGTAGGAAGCGATGGACTGGACTGACTAAGACAGATGAGGAGTTGGCCCTATCTGTATAATTGTATAATTTATTCATACTGGATTTAGGGGACCCAAGTACTTTTTAACTTCCCCCCCCCCCCCCCCCGTAGTCTCGGAAAGTCTATAGTTGTTTCTATTTCTGGCAGCCTCTCTTTGTATCTGGATGTCTCTTTCTATGTCTGTCTATATCGCAGACTCGTCTTTGTCTTCATAATTCTCAAACTGGAATTGATCCATGTTTTGCTTTTCGTCCCCTAGTCCCTGACCCCCTTGTGTCCTTCTGTATCCGATTTCCCCTAGGTGAGCATGGCTGGCCTACAAACTAACACGGACCTCTCACATGTCAACATTGCCCTTTCCCTGAATAAGCCTTTCTATGGCAAGTGGGGGATGGTGCAATTATTATATTAAAAACCTTTCCAAAGTATTGTCTTGGGAATCCTTTTTCATCAGCGCAGATACTTGTGTTACGGCTATACAGTCATCTGTTTGGTGGAGGGAGGAGAGTATTGTCACTGTAACAGAGGCTACAGTTTATCTGGATTTCCATTTCTATAGCGGGTGCCACAATCAAACGTGTTTCCAAAGTACAGCTCCCAGCATTCTGCCGCCAGGGTATGCAAACATCTAAAGGGGGGCCGTAGACTGAACATCCCTGCCCTATTGGTTCATAAAATCAAACTCACACAAAGACTTGTTATGATGTACTTCCATGTACAAAAATGTATACATGTCAGTACACTGAGAGGTGCAAATATTTGTTCTGCAACAAACTGCAGTAGGATACACCAAAATCTGTTGCAAAAAATTGTTCCTCTTTTTTCACCCAATATGTGAGATACAGGCAACAGACTTTGGTGTATCCTACTGCAGTTTGTTTGTTCGTGATTGACTGGTGAGCAGCCCGGGTGGCAGAGGAACCAATTTGGAGGAGTTATTCAATACCTTGTGAGTTTCTGTGATGTAATATTTGTTCTGCAGCAACCAATCAGATAATCTTAACTGCAGTAAGCCTTTTAAAAGGCAACATCTGATTAATTATACTTTTGCACCTCTAATTTAAATAAATATTTTACTTTGTACCTATTTACTTTACCTTTTCTTATCCTTCAAAAATACTTGGTAAAATCTGAAACAAAAGAAGTAGATTCTCCTCTGCGCCCTTTAATTACATAGTAACATAGTATTGGAGGGTGAATAAATCTAGTTTAACCTTTATACCCTACCCATAATGCCTGTCGCACAGTTAATACTAACATAGAATTGGAGGTTGTATAAAGACATCGTCCATCTAGTCCAACCTTTATACCCTACCCATAATGTCTTGTCTAACAGTTACATAGTAACATGTATTGGAGGTTGTATAAAGACATACGTCATCTAGTCCAACCTTTATACCTACCCTAATGTCTGTATAACAGTTACATAGTAACATAGTATTGGAGGTGTGTATAAAGACATACGTCCATCTAGTCAACCTTATACCCTACCCATAATGTCGTATAACAGTTACATAGTAACATAGTATTGGAGGTTGTATAAAGACATACGTCCATCTAGTCCACCCCTTATATCCTACCCATAATGTCTGTATAACAGTTACATAGTAACATGTATTGGAGGTTGTATAAAGACATACGTCCATCTAGTCCAACCTTTATACCCTACCCATAATGTCTGTATTACAGTTACATAGTAACATAGAATTGGAGGTTGTATAAAAACACGTCCATCTATCCAACCTTTATACCCTACCCATAATGTCTGTATAACAGTTACATAGTGACATAGTATTGGAGGTTGTATAAAGACATATGTCCATCTAGTCCAACCTTTATACCCTACCCATAATGTCTGTCTAACAGTTACATAGTAACATAGTATTGGAGGTTGTATAAAGACATACGTCCATCTAGTCCAAAATTTATACCCTACCCATAATGTCTGTATAACAGTTACATAGTAACATAGTATTAGGAGTTGTATAAAGACATACGTCCATCTAGTCCAACCTTTATACGTACCCATAATGTCTGTCAACAATTACATAGTAACATAGTATTGGAGGTTGTATAAAGACATACGTCCATCTGTCCAACCTACTACCCTACCCATAATGTCTGTATAACCTTACATAGTAACATAGTATTGGAGGTTGTATAAAGACATAGTCCATCTAGTCAACCTTTATACACTACCCATAATGTGTATAACAGTTACATAGTAACATAGTATTGGAGGTTGTATAAAGACATAGTCCATCTAGTCCACCTTTATACCCTACCCTAATGTCTGTATAACAGTTACATAGTAACATGTATTGGAGGTTGTATAAAGACATACGTCCAACCTTTATACACTCCCCATAATGTCTGTCTAACAGTTACATAGTAACATAGTATTGGAGGTTGTATAAAGAATACGTCCATCTAGTCAACCTTTAACCCTACATAAGTCTGTATAACAGTTACAAGTAACATAGTATTGGAGTTGTTAAAGACATACGTCCATCTAGTCCAACATTTATACCCTACCCATAATGTCTGTTAACAGTTACATAGTAACATAGTATTGGAGGTTGTATAAAGACATACGTCCACTAGTCCAACCTTTATACCCTACCCATAATGTCTGTTAACAGTTACATAGTAACATAGTATTGGAGGTTATATAAAGACATATATCATCTAGTCCAACCTTTTACCCTACCCATAATGTTGTTATAACAGTTACATAGTAACATAGATTGGAGGTTGTATAAAGACATACGTCCATCTAGTCCAACCTTTATACCCTACCCATAATGTCTGTATAACAGTTACATAGTAACATAGTATTGGAGGTTGTATAAAGACATACGTCCATCTAGTCCAACCTTTATACCCTACCCTAATGTCTGTATAACAGTTACATAGTAACTAGTATGGAGGTTGTATAAAGACATACGTCCATCTAGTCCAACCTTTACCCTACCCATAATATTGTTAACAGTTACATAGTAACATAGTATTGGAGGTTGTATAAAGACATACGTCCATCTAGTCCAACCTTATACCCTACCCATAATGTCTATATAACAGTTACATAGTAACATAGTATTGGAGGTTGTATAAGACATACGTCCATCTAGTCCAACCTTTATCACCTACCCATAATGTCTGTAACCTTTACATAGTAACATAGTATTGGAGGTTGTATAAAGACATACGTCCATCTCGTCCAACCTTTATACCCTAACCATAATGTCTGTATAACAGTTACATAGTAACATAGTATGGAGGTATATAAAGACATACGTCATCTAGTCCAAATTTATTACCCACCCATAATGTCTGTATAACAGTTACAAGATACATAGTATTGGAGGGTTGTATAAAGACATACTCCCATCTAGTCCAACCTTTACCCTACCCATAATGTCTGTATAACAGTACATAGTAAACATAGTATTGGAGGTGTATAAGACATACGTCCATCTAGTCCAACCTTTATACCCTAACCATAATGTCTGTATAACAGTTACATAGTAACATAGTATTGGAGGTTGTATAAAGATAACGTCCATCTAGTCCAACCTTTAACCCTACCCATAATGTCTGTATAACATGTACATAGTAACATAGTATTGGAGGTTGTATAAAGACATACGTCCATCTAGTCCAACCTTTATACCCTACCCAATGTCTGTATAACAGTTACATAGTAACATAGTATTGGAGTTGTATAAAGACATACGTCCATCTAGTCCACTTTATACCCTACCCATAATGTCTGTATAACAGTTACATAGTAACATAGTATTGGAGGTTTATAAAGACACTATCCATCTAGTCTCCAACCTTATACCACTACCCATAATGTCTGTATAAACAGTTACATAGTAACATAGTATTGGAGTTGTATAAAGAAATGTCCATCTAGTCCAACCTTTATACCTACCCATAATGTCTGTATAACAGTTACATAGTAACAGATTGGAGGTGTTATAAAGACTACGTCCATCTAGTCCAACCTTTATACCCTACCCATAATGTCTGTATAACAGTTACTAGTAAACATAGTATTGGAGGTTGTATAAAGACAACGTCCATCTAGTCCAACCTTTATAACCCTACCCATAATGTCTGTATAAACAGTTACATGTAACATAGTATTGGAGGTTGTATAAAGAATACGTCCTCTAGTCCAACCTTAACCCTACCCAAAGTCTGTATAACAGTTACATAGTAACATAGTATTGGAGGTTGAATAAAGACATACGTCCACTAGTCCAACCTTACACCCTACCCATAATGTCTGTATAACAGTTTACATAGTAACATAGTATTGGAGGTTATATAAAGACATACGTCCATCTAGTCCAACCTTTATACCCTACCCATAATGTCTGTATACAGTTACATAGTAACATAGTATTGGAGGTTGTATAAAGAACATACGTCCATCTAGTCCAACCTTACTACCCTACCCATAATGGTCTGTATAAAAGTTACATTAGGAACATAGTATTGGAGGTTGATAAGACAATACGTCCATCTAGTCCAACCTTTATACCCTACCCATAATGTCTGTATAACAGTTACATAGTAACATAATATGGAGGTTTATAAAGACATACGTCCATCTAGTCAACCTTTATACCCTACCCATAATGCTGTTTGATAACAGTTACATAGTAACATAGTATTGGAGGTTGTTTATAAAATATACGTCCATCTAGTCCAACCTTTATACCCTACCCATAATGTCTGTATAACAGACATAGTAACAGTATTGGAGGTTGTATTAAAGACATACGTCCATCAGTCAACCTTTATACCCTCCCTACAGACATTATGGGTAGGGTATAAAGGTTGGACTAGATGGACGTGTGTCTTTATACAACCTCCAATACTATGTTACTATGTAACTGTTATACAGACATTATGGGTAGGGTATAAAGGTTGGACTAGATGGACGTGTGTCTTTATACAACCTCCAATACTATGTTACTATGTTACTTTTATACAGACATTATGGGTAGGGTATAAAGGATGGACTAGATGGACATGTGTCTTTATACAACCTCCAATACTATGTTACTATGTAACTGTTATACAGACATTATGAGTAGGGTATAAAGGTTGGACTAGATGGACGTATGTCTTTTTACAACCTCCAATGCTATGTTACTATGTAACTGTTATACAGACATTATGGGTAGGGTATAAAGGTTGGACTAGATGGATGTATGTCTTTATACAACCTCCAATACTATGTTACTATGTAACTGTACTGTTATACATCATATCTGGTAGGGTGTTCAGTTGGACTATGAGGACGTATGTCTTATTACAACCTCCAATACTATGTTACTCTATGTACTGTTTACAACGCATTCTGGGTAAGGGAAAGGTCGGATCTAGACTGGAACGTATTCTTTTACAACCTCCATACTATGTTACGATGTAACTCGTTATAATACAACATTATGGGTAGGGTTAATAAAGTTGGACTAGATGGGGGACTGTGTCTTTTATACAACCTCCAATACTATGTTTACTAGTACTGTTTATACAGACATTATGGGTAGGGTATAAAGGTGGTACAGATGGACGTAGGTCTTTATAACCACCTCCAATCTGTTACATGTAACTGTTATCAGACATTTGCGGTATGGTAGTAAAGGTTGGACTCAATGGACTTACTCTTTATACAACCCCAATACTATGTTACTATGTAACTGTTATACAGACATTATGGGTAGGTATAAAGGTTGGACTGATGGATAGATGTCTTTATTTATACAAACCTCCAATACTATGTTACTTGTAACTGTTATACAGACATTATGGGTAGGGGTATAAATGTGGACTAGATGGACGTATGTCTTTATACAACCTCCAATACATGTTACTATGTAAACTGTTATACAACATTATGGGTAGGGTAATAAAGGTTGGACTAGATGGACGTATATTCTTTATACACATCCAATCTTGTTACTATGTAATGTTTATACAGACATTATGGGTAGGGTGTAAAGGTTGGACTAGATGGACTGTTCTTTATACAACCTCCAAACTAATGTACTATGTAACTGTTTTAAAGACATTATGGTTAGGGTATAAAGGTTGGACTAGATGGACGTTTCTATTTTTGTACAACCTACAATACTATGTTATTATGTACTGTTATACAGACATTATGGGTAGGTAAAGGTTGGAACTAGATGGAGTATGTCTTTATACACCCTCCAATACTATGTTCTTGTAACTGTTATACAGACATTATGGGTAGGGTATAAAGGTTGGACTAGATGACGTATTTCGTTAAA
>CM033471.1:262129707-262156092 GCA_019447015.1 Hymenochirus boettgeri | reverse complement strand
GTGAATAAATTAGTTTAACCTTTAACCCTAACCCATTTAATGCCTGTCGCACAGTTAACTACTACAGAATGTGGAGGTTGTATAAAGACATCCGTCCATCTAGTCCAACCTTTATACCCTACCCATAATGTCTGTTAACGTACATGTAAACAAGTATGGGGTTGTATAAAGACATACGTCCATCTAGCCCAACCTTTATAGACCCTACCCATAATGTCTGTATAACAGTTTACATAGTAACATATATGGAGGTTGTATAAAGACATACGTCCATTAGTCCAACCTTTATACCCTACCCATAATGTCTGTATATAACAGTTACATAGTAACATAGTATTGGAGGTTGTATAAAAGACATACGTCCATCTAGTCCAACCTTTATATCCTACACATAATGTCTGTATAACAGTACATAGTAAACATTATATTGGAGGTTGATAAAGACTACGTCCATCTAGGCCACCTTTATACCCTCACCATAATGTCTCGTATACAGTTACATAGTAAACATAGATTGGAGGTTGTATAAAAACATCCGTCCATCTATCCAACCTTTATACCCTACCATAATTGTCTGTTAAACAGTTACATAGTAACATAGTATTGGAGGTTGGTAAAAGACATATGTCCATCTAGTCCAACCTTTTACCCTACCCATAATGTCTGTATAACAGTTACATAGTAACATAGTATTGGAGGTTGTATAAGACATAGTCCATCTAGTCCAAACTTTATACCCTACCCATAATGTCTGTATAACAGTTACATAGTAACATAATATTGAGGTTGTATAAAGACATACGTCCATCTAGTCCAACCTTTATACCTACCATAATGTCTGTCTAACAGATACATAGTAACATAGTATTGGGGTTGATAAAAGACATACGTCCATCTAGTCCAACCTTACCCTACCCATAATGTCTGTATAACTTACATAGTACATAGATTGGAGGTTGTATAAAGACATACGTCCATCTAGTCCAACCTTTATACACTACCCATAAGTCTGTGTAACGTTACATAGTAACATAGTATTGGAGGTTGTATAAGACATACGTCCATCTAGTCCAACCTTTATACCCTACCCATAATGTCTGTATAACAGTTACATAGTAACATAGTATTGGAGGTTGTATAAAGCACATAGTCCAACCTTTATACACCCCCATATGCTTGAACAGTTACATAGTAACATAGTATTGGAGGTTGTATAAAGACATACTGTCCATCTAGTCCAACCTTTATACCCACCATAATGTCTGAAACAGGTATCATAGAACATAGTATTGGAGTTGTATAAAGACATACGTCCATCTGTCCAACTTTATACCCTACCCATAATGTCTGTATAACAGTACATAGTAACATAGTATTGGAGGTTGTATAAAGACATAGTCCATCTAGTCCAACCTTTATACCCTACCCATAATGTCTGTCTAACAGTTACATAGTAACATAGTATTGGAGGTTTATAAAGACATTATCATCTAGTCCAACCTTTATACCCTACCCATAATGTCTGTTAACACAGTTACATAGTAACATAGTATTGGAGGTTGTATAAAGACATACGTCCATCTAGTCCAACCCTTTATACCCTACCCAAAGGTCTGTATAACAGTTACATAGAACATAGTATTGGAGGTTGTATAAAGACATACGTCCATCTAGTCCAACATTATACCCACCCATAATGTCTGTTTAACAGTTACATAGTAACATAGTATTGGAGGTTGTATAAAGACATACGTCCATCTAGTCCAACCTTTTACCCTACCCATAATTCTGTATAACAGTTACATAGTAACATAGTATTGGAGGTTGTATAAAGACATACGTCCATCTAGTCCAACCTTTTACCCACCATAATGTCTATATAACGTTACAATAGTAACATAGTATTGGAGGTTGTATAAGACATACGTCCATCTAGTCCAACCTTTATACCCTACCATAATGTCTGTAACAGTTACATAGTAACATAGTATTGGAGGTTGTATAAAGACATACGTCCATCTGTCCAACTTATACCCTAACCATAATGTCTGTATAACAGTTACATAGTAACATAGTATTGGATGGTTAATAAAAGACATAGTCCATCTAGTCCAACCTTTATACCCTACCCATAATGTCTGTTAACAGTTACATAGTAACATAGTATTGGAGGTTGTATAAAGACATAGTCCATCTAGTCCAACCTTTATACCTACCCATAATGTCTGTATAACAGTTACATAGTAACATAGTATTGGAGGTTGTATAAAGACATACGTCCATCTAGTCCAACCTTTTACCCTAACCAATATGTCTGTATAACAGTTACATAGTAACATAGTATTGGAGGTTATAAAGACATAAGTCATCTAGTCCATCCTATACCCACCCATAATGTCTGTTAAACAGTTACATAGTAACCTAGTATTGGAGGTTGTATAAAGACTACGTCCATCTAGTCCAACCTTTATACCCTACCCATATGTCTGTATAACAGTTACATAGTAACATAGTATTGGAGGTTTATAAAGACTACGTCCATCTAGTCCAACCTTTATACCTACCCATAATGTCTGTCTAACAGTTACATAGTAACATAGTGATGGAGGTTGTATAAAGAAATACGTCCATCTAGCAACCTTTATACCTACCCATAATGTCTGATAACAGTTACATAGATACATAGTATTGGAGGTATATAAAGACATACGTCCATCTAGTCCAACCTTTATACCTACCCATAATGTCTGTATAACAGTTACATAGTAACATAGTATTGGAGGTTATAAAGACATACGTCCATCTAGTCCAACCTTTATACCCTACCTAAGTCTGTTCTAACGAAAAGCTGGAATCTACTACTGACCGTTTTCTCATATCCCAGGTAAGGTGTGTTACAGCGAACAGCAGCGTCCTCAACGTGCTTACAGCTCTCCTCTGTGATGTTCTTGTACTGACAGTCCCACAGAGAGGTCTCATTTCCAGAACATCTCACCTCATTCATGTGGATGGGGCCCATACCTGTACATAGTAACATAGTATTGGAGGTTGTATAAAGACATACGTCCATCTAGTCCAACCTTTATACCTTACCCATAATGTCTGTATAACAGTTACATAGTAACATAGTATTGGAGGTTGTATAAAGACATACGTCCATCTAGTCCGACCTTTATACCCTACCCATAATGTCTGTATAACAGTTACGCTACATAGTACATAGTAATTGAGGTTGTAATAAAGACTACGTCCATCTAGTCCACCTTTATACCCTTCCATGATGTCCTGTATCACAGTTACTAGTAACAGTCAGTATTCGGATGGTTGTATAAAGACATACGTACACATCTAGCCAACCTTACTAACTCCTACCCATAATGTCTGTATATCCAGTTACATCAGAACACTAGTATTGTGAGTGGTAATAAAGACAAACGTCCATCTGTCAAACAACCTTATACCTTACCGATATGTCGGATAACAGTTTACTATACATGAGTAGTGGAGGTTTGTATCAAAGGCACTTATGCCATCTAGTCCAATCCTTTATACCCTACCCATAATGTCTGTAATAACGTTACTAGAACATAATTGGTAGGTTGTCTAAAAGACATACGTCCATCCTATTCAACCTTTATACCCACCCATAATGTACTGTTAACAGTACAACGTTAACATAGTATTGGCGAGTGTGTAAAGACATCGTCAACGTCTAGTCCACACTTATACCATACCCATATGTCTGTATAAACAGTTACATCCTAGTAACATAGTCTTGGAGAGTTGTATAAAAGACCACGTACTCCAGCTACTTCCAACCTTTATACCTACCATAAGTCTGAAAACAGTTACATAGTAACATTTAGCGATTGGAGGTTGTATAAAATAATTACGTCATCTAGTCTCAACCCTTAATACCCTATTCACCAAATGTCCTGTAGATAACAGTATCATATATCATAGTATTGGAGGTTTGTAAAGACATGACGATATCTATGTCCACCTTATACCCTACACCAGTAATGTTGTATAACAGTTACATAGTCAAAATAAGTACTTGGAGGTTGTATTAAAGACTCTACGTCCATATCTAGTCCAACCTTTTATACACACTACCAATGTCTGTATAACAGTTTACATAGTTTAAACATGTATTGGCAGGTTGATAAAGACATACGACATCTAGCCAACCTTATACCTACCCTAGTAATGTTCTATAACACTATACGAAACATAGTATTGGACCGGGAGGTTATAAAAGACATACACGTCCATCTCATTCCAACCTTTATCCCACCATAATCCCGTTGCCTAGAACGTTACATAGTAACATTAGTATGGAGGTTGTATAAAGCACACTACGTCCATCTAGTCCCAACCTTTCATACCTACCCATAATGTCTTCTAACGTTCATAGTAAACATAGTATTTTGCGAGTTTGTATAACAACATACGTCCATCTATCCCACCTTTAATTTTACCCTAACCCCCTACGGGTCCCCTATAGTGTATAGAAGTAGATAGAATGATGGGTTAAGAAGTAGGGATAGAATGATAGGGTTTAGAAGAAGTAGGATAGAATGTCGGGTTCGCGCCGTCGTCTCGCCTGCTCGGCGTCGCGCCGTCGGCTGCCTGCTCGGTTCTCGCCCGGCGGCTCGCCTGCTCGGGGTCGACGCCATCGGCTCCCTCTCTCGTTTCGCGCCGTCGGCTCCCTGCTCGGGTTCGCGGCGTCGGCTGCCTGCTCGGCTCGCGCCGTCTGTGGCTCGCCTGTCGGTTATCGCGCGTCTGCTCTGCTTGCTCGGGTTTTTCGCGACGTCGGCTAGCCTGCTCGGCTCGCGCCGTCGGCTGCCTCTCGGGTTCGCGCCGTCGGCTCGCCTGCTCGGGTTCTCGCCGTCGGCTCGCCTGCTCGGGTTAGCGCCTTCGCTCGCTGCTCGGGTTCGCGCCGTCGGCTCGCCTGTCTCGGTTCTCGCCGTCGGCTCCCCTGCTCCGGTTCTCGCCGTCGGCTCCTGTCGGTCTTCTTGGCGGGGCTCGACCTGCTGGTTCGCGCCGTCGGCTCGGCTTCTCGGTTCGCCGTCGGCTCTCCGGCTCGGGTTCTCGCCGTCGGCTCGCCTGTCCGGGTTCGCGCCGTCGGCTCGCCCTCAGCGCCGTACGGCTCGCCTGCTCGTTCTCGCCGTCGGCTCCGCCTGCTCGTTCTCGCCGTCGGCTCGCCTGCTCGGGTTCCTCTCCGTCGCTCAGCCTGCTCCGGGTTCCTTGCCGTGGGCTCGCCTGCTCTCGGGTTTCGCGCCGTGGCTCGCCTGGCTCGGTCCGCCGTCGGCTCGCCTGCTCGGTTATCGCCGTCGGCTCGCCTGCTCTGGTTACGCGCCGTCGGCTCGCCTGCTCGGTCTCCGCTCGGCTCCGCCTGCTCGGGTTCTCGCTCTGCGTCCCTGCTCGGTTTATCGCCGTCGGCTCGCCTAGCTCGGTCTCGTCCGTCGGCTCCCTGCTGGGCTTTCTCGCCGTCGGCTCGCCTGGCTCGGTTCCGCCGTCGGCTCGCCTGCTCGGGTCGCGCCCGTCGCCTCGCCTGCTCGGTTCTCGCCTCGGCTCGCCTGGCTCGGCTTCTCGCCGGCGGCTCGCCTCTCTGGTTCTCGCCGTCGTCTCGCCTGTATGGTTCGCGCCGTCGTCTCGCCCTGCGCGGTTTCGCCTCGGCTGCCTGCTCGGTTCTCGCCGTCGGCTCGCCTGCTCGGGGTTCTCGCCGTCGGCTCGCCCTTCTCGGCTTCCTCGCCTTCGGCTCAGCCTGGCTCGGTTCTGGCGTGGGCTCGCCTCTCGGTTCCGCCGTCGGCTCGCCCTCTCGGTTCTCGCCGTCGGCCTGCCGCTCGGGTTCTCGCCGTCGGTCGCCGAGCTCGGGTTGCGCGCCTCTGCTCCCTGCTGTACGCGCCGTCGGCTCGCCTGTCGGGTTCGCGCCGTTCGGCTCTCCTCTCGTCTCGCCGTCGGCTCGCCTGCTCGGTCTCGCCGGTCGGCCTCGCCTGCTCTGGTTCTCGCCGTCGCTCGCCTGCTCGGGGTTCGCCGTCGTCTCGCCTGCTCCCGGGTCGCGCCGTCGGCTCTCCTGCTCTGGTCTCGCCGTGGCTCGCCTAGCTCGGCTTCTCGCCGTCGGCCTCGCCTGCTCGGGTCTCGCCGTCGGCTCGCCCTGCTCGGGGTCGCGCCGTCGGCTCGCTGCCTCGGTTCGCGCCGTCGCTCGCCTGCTCGGTTTCATCGCCGTGCTCAGCTGCTCGGGTTTCGCCGTCTGCTCGGCCTGCTCGGGTTCGCGCCGTCGGCTCGCCTGCTCGCGCCGTCGGCTCGCCTGCTCGGGTTCGCGCCGTCGCTCGCCTGCTCGGGTTCGCGCCGTCCGGCTCGCCTGCTCGGTTCCCGCCGTCGGCTCGCCTGCTCTGTTCTCCCGTCGCCCCTCGCCCTGCTGGTTTCTCGCCGTCGCGGCTCGCCTTCCGGGTTCTTGGGTAGGGCTCGCCCCTGCTGGGTTCCGCCGCCGTCGTCTCCCTGCTCCGGTTCGCGCCGTCGGCTCGCCTCCTCGGGTCGCGCCGTCGGCTCGCCTGCTCGGGTTCCGCCGTCGGCTCGCCTCTCGGTTCGCGCCGTCGCTCCCCCTGCTTCGAGTTCCTCGCCGTCGGCTCGCCTGCCGGAGTTCGCGCGTCGGCTCGCCTTCTCGGGTCGCGCCGTCGGCTCGCCTGCTCGGCGGTTCTCGCCGTCCGGCCCAGCCTGCTCGGTTCTCGCCCGTCGGACTCGCCTGCGCGGGTCTTGGCGGGGCCTCGCCTGCTCGGGTTCGCGCCGTCCGGCTCGCCTGCTCGCGCCGTCGGCCTGCCTAGCTCGGTTCTCGCCGTCGGCTCGCCTGCTCGGGTTCCGCCGCGGCTCGCCTGATGGTTCTCGCCGTCGGCTCGCCTGCTCGGGTTCTCGCCGTCTCTCGCCTTCCTCGGGTTGCGCCGTCGGCTGCCTGCTCTGGTTCTCGCCGTCGGCTCGCTGCGCGGTTCTAGCCTCGGCTGCCTGTCGGTCCCGCGCCGTCGGCTCGCCTGTCGGGTTTCGCGTCGGCTACGCCTGCCGTTTCTCGCCGCGGCTCCCTGCGCGGTTCTCGCAGTCGGCTCGCCTGCTCGGGTTACTCGCCGTCGCCAGCCTGCTCGGGTTCGCGCCGGCGGCTCGCCTGCTCGTTCGCGCCGTCCGGCCTCGCCTGCTCGTTCCTCGCCGTCGGCCCCTGCCTGCTCGGGTCTCTCCCGTGCTCTCCCTGCTCGGGTTCGCCCGTCGGCTCGCCTGCTCGGGTTCGCGCCGTCTCATCCCCTCTCGGTCCTTCCCGTCGGCTCGCATGCCCGGGTTCGCGCCGTCGGCTCGCCTGCTCGCGCCGTCGGCTCAGCCTCGCTCGGGTTCCGCCTCGTGGGCTCGCCTGCTGTAGTCTGGGTTTTATAACCGTTCATAGTAAAAATAGTATTTTTTGGAGGTTTGTAATTAATTTTAAATAGCTTATAAAGACTGTTCATATTTTCTATTATTTTTATTTATTATATATTTTGATTAAGTACATACTTTGTCTCATCTTTACGCCCTCCCTTATTTCACCTTTGTATTCCCTCTCTTCCGCATCTAACAGTTCTTTTTACTATGCTGTTAACTTGGCTTTTTTTGTTTGTACATCAACCCCACCCCCCCCGTACCATTATCCAGCTAACAAGTATTGGAGGTTTGTATTTCTCCAAAGATCCACCATACAGTTCTAATCTAGCAATCTTGATACCCCCCTCCTTTCCTTTACCCATATATGTCTGTTTCATATCACTCTCCATTTTATTCTTATGTTTAACAAGCTCCTATTGTGGATTGGTTTGCTTATATCAAGCATATGTCCATCTAGTCCAACCTTTAACCCACCCATAATGTCTGTATAACAGTTACATAGTAACATAGTATGGAGTTTGTATAAAGACAATGTCCATCTAGTCCAACCCTTATACCCTACCCATAAGTCTGTATAACAGGACATAGTAAACATAGTATTGGAGGTTGTAAAGAACCATAGTCCATCTAGTCCAACCTTTATAACCATACCCTAATGTCTGTATAACAGTTACATAGTAACATAGTATTGAGGTTGTATAAAGACATATGTCTATTTAGTCCAACCTTATTCCCTACCCATAATGTCTGTAAACGTTACATAGTAACATAGTATTGGAGGTTGTATAAAGACATACGTTCATCTAGTCCAACCTTTATACCCTACCCATAATGTCTATATAACAGTTACATAGTAACATAGTATTGGAGTTTGTATAAAGACATACGCCATCAAGTCCAACCTTTATACCTACCATAATGTCTATATAACAGTTACATAGTAACATGTATTGGAGGTTGTAAAAGACATACGTCCATCTAGTCAACTTATACCCTACCCCCATAATGAGTTATAACTATAACGTACATAGTAACATAGTATGGGGTGTTGTATAAAGACATACGCCATCAGTCCAACCTTTATACCCTACCCATAATGTTATATAACAGTTACATAGTAACATAGTATTGGAGGTTGTATAAAGACATATGTCCATCTAGTCCAACCTTATACCCTACCCATAATGTCTGTATAACAGTTACATAGTAACATAGTATTGGAGGTTGTATAAAGACATAGTCCATCTAGTCAAACCTTTATACATACCCAATAATGTATAAACAGTTACATAGTAAATAGTATTGGGAGGTTGTATAAAGACTAACGTCCATCTAGTCCAACCTTTATACCCTACCCATATGACTGTAAACGTTACATAGTAACATAGTAAGGAGGTTGTTAAAGACATACGTCCATCAAGTCCAACTTTATACCCTACCACATATGTCTATATAACAGTTACATAGTAACAATAGTATGGAGGTTGTATAAAGACATAGTCATCAGTCCAACTTTTCCCTACCCATAATGCTGTATAACAGTTACATAGTAACATAGTAATGGAGGTTGTATAAGACATACGTCCATCAAGTCCAACTTATACCCTACCATAATGTCTATTTAACAGTTACATATTAACATAGTATTGAGGTTGTATTAAAAGACAACTGTCCATCTAGTCCAACCTTTATACCCTACCATAATTGTTATAACAGTTACATAGTAACATAGTATTGGAGGTTGTATAAAGACAACGTCCATCTAGTCCAACCTTATACCCTACCCTAATGTCTGTATAACGTTACATAGTAACATAGTATTGGAGTTGTATAAGACATTACGTCCATCTAGTCCAACCTTTATACCCTACCCATAATGTCTATATAACAGTTACATAGTAACATAGTATTGGAGGTTGTATAAAGACATAGTCCATCTAGGCCAACCTTTATACCCTACCCATAATGACTGTATAACAGTTACATAGTAACATAGTATTGCAGGTTGTATAGACATACGCCATCTAGTCCAACCTTTATACCCTACCAATATGTCTGTATAACAGTACATAGTAACATTGATTGGAGGTTGTATAAGACATATGTCCATCAAGTCCAACCTTTATACCCTACCAATAATGTTGTTATAACAGTTACATAGTAACATAGGATTGGAGGTTGTATAAAGACATAGTCCATCAGTCCAACCTTTATACCCTACCCAATAAGTCTGTATAACAGTTACATAGTAAATATAGTATTGGAGGTTGTATAAAGACATACGTCCATCTAGTCAACCTTATACCCTACCCATAATGTCTGGATAACATACATAGTAACATAGTATTGGAGGTTGTATAAAGACATATCCAGTCAAGTCAACCTTTAACCTACCCATAATGTCTGTATAACAGTTACATAGTAACATAGTATTGGGGGTTGTATAAAGACATACGTCCATCTAGTCCAACCTTATACCCTACCATAATGTCTGTATAACAGTTAATAGTAACATAGTATTGGGGTTGTATAAAGACATACGTCCATCTAGTCAACCTTATACCCTACCCATAATGTCTTGTATAAAGTTACATAGAAACATAGTATGGAGGTTGTATAAAGACATACGTCCACTAGTCCAACCTTTATACCCTACCATAATGTCTGTTAACAGTTACATAGTAACATAGTATTGGAGGTTGTATAAGAACATACGGCATCAGTCCACCTTTATCCTACCCATAATGTCTGTAAACAGTACATAGTAACATAGTATTGGAGGTTGTATAAAGACATACGTCCATCAGTCCAAAACTTATACCCTACATAATGTCTGTTAACAGTTACATAGTAAACATAGTATTGGAGGTTGATAAAGACAAGTCCATCTAGTCCAACCTTTTACCTACCATAAGTGTTGTATAACCGTTACATAGTACATAGTATGGAGGTGAAAAGAAAACTCCATCTAGTCCAACCTTTATACCCTACCATAATGTCTGTATAACATTACATAGTAAACATAGTATTGAGGTTTATAAAGACATACGTCCATCAGTCCACCTTTACCCTACCATAATGTCTGTATAACAGTTACATAGTAACATAGTATTGGAGGTTGTATAAGAAATGTCCATCTAGCCAACCTTTATACCCTACCATAATGTCTGTATAACAGTTACATAGTAACATAGTATTGGAGGTTGTATAAAGACATACGTCCATCTAGTCCAACCTTTATACCCTACCCATAATGTCTGTTTAACAGTTACATAGTAACATAGTATTGGAGGTTGTATAAAGACATAGTCCATCAGATCCAACCTTTATACCTACCATAATGTCTGTATAACAGTTACATAGTAACATAGTATGGAGGTTGTTAAGCACACGTCCATCTAGTCCAACCTTTATACCCTACCATAATGTCTGTATAACAGTTACATAGTAACATAGTATTGGAGGTGTGTATAAAGACATACGTCCATCTAGTCCAACCTTATACCCTACCCATAATGTCCTGATAACATTACATAGTAACATAGTATTGGAGGTTGTATAAAGACATAACACCATCATAGTCTCAACTTTATACCCTAACCATAATGTCTGCTAAACGTCAGTATTACATAGTATTGGAGGTTGTATAAATACATACGTCCATCTAGTCCAACCGTTATACCCTACCCATAATAAATAAGTAATGCTATAAAGCACTTTTGGAGTGTGCCACCTTTTCAGTATTTTTGTACATAGTAACATAGTATTGGAGGTTGTATAAAGACATACGTCCATCTAGTCCAACCTTTATACCCTACCCATAATGTCTGTATAACAGTTACATAGTAACATAGTATTGGAGGTTGTATAAAGACATATGTCCATCTAGTCCAACCTTTATACCCTACCCATAATGTCTGTATAACAGTTACACAGTATCATAGTATTGGAGGTTGTATAAAGACATACGTCCATCTAGTCCAACCTTTATACCCTACCCGTAATGTCTGTATAACAGTTACATAGTAACATAGTATTTTCTGGATTCAAGTTTGGAACAAGGACAGATGTCAGGCTGTACTGGAGTGTCAAGGTCACTCCTTACTATAGGGTGAATTCCAGTGGGTGGAAACTCCTTATTATAGGATGAATTACAGTGGGAGGAGACTCCTTACTATAGGATGAAATCCAGTGGGAGGAGATCCTTACTATATACTGAAATTCATTGGAGAGCTCCTTTACTATAGGATGAAATCCAGTGGGAGGAGACTCCTTACTATAGGATGAAATCCAGTGGAAGGATACTCCTTACTATAGGATGAAATTTAGTGGGTGGAGACACCTTACTACTGTATAAGATAAAATATAATGGGAGGAGACTCCTTTCTATAGGATGAAATACAGTGGGAAGATACTACTTACTATAGGATGAAATCAGTGGGAGGAGAACTCCTTACTATATAATGAAATTAGTGGGAGGAGACTCCTTACTATAGGATGAAATTTCAGTGGGAGGAGGACTACCTTACTATAGGATAAAACCAGTGGGAGGGATCATATATAATGAAATTCAAATGGAAGAAAATCCTTTACTATTGCAGAAATCCAGTGAGGAGGAGAATTCTACTATATAAACTTCTTTGAAATTCGTGGGAGAGGACTCCGTTACTATAGGAGGAAATCCAGTTAGAGTAGACTCCCTTACTATATATGAAATTCAGGGGGAGGAGACTCATTACTATATTTTTAAAAAAAAAAAAAAAATTGGAAAAAAAAATCCAGTGGGAGGAGGACTCCTTACTATAGGATGGAATTTCCAGTTAGAGGCGAATCCTTACTTAGGATGAAACCGTTAGAGGGACTCCTTTACTATAGGATGAAATCCGAGGTAGAGGAGACTCCTTACTATATAATGAACTCCAGTGGGAGGAGACCTCCTTAATATAGGATGAAATCAGTGGGCAGGAGACCCTTATTATCGGATGAAATCCAGTGGGAGGAGACTCCTTACTATAGAATGAAATCCAGTGGGAGGAGACTCCTTACTATAGAATGAAATCCAGTGGGAGGAAACTGGATATAGAATGAAATCCAGTGGGAGAAGGACTGACTTGACTATAGAATGAAATCCAGGGGGAAGGAGAACTCTACTAAGAATGGGAAACCCAGTGGGAGGAGACTACTTACTATCGGATGGAATCAAAGTGGGAGGAGGACTCCTTTAACTATAGAATGAACATCCAGTGGGAGGAGGCCTCTTACTATAGATGAAATCCAGTGGGAGGAGACTCCTTACTATCCGAATGAAAATCAGTGGGAGGATACTCCTTATTATAGGATGAATTCCAGTGGGAGGAGACTCCTTACTATAGGATGGAATCCAGTTGGAGGAGACTCCTAACTATAGGATGATGTTAGACTGGATAAAATGTACTATTTACAAATCACTGGGAAAAAAAACAAACAGGGGAACGTAAGAGAAAAGGCGTGCACGTGGCCTCTAAGCTCGTTCAGGAGGAGAAAGGTTGAGAGAGGAGAAAAAGATTATATTTAAGGGCATGTCCACCTCTAGTCTCTTGCCAGTTACCTGCCCCTAAACCCAACTGATATATTCGGTACATTGTTAGATGCATTAGGGGTTACAGGATAATTATACCTTATGCAGTAACTGATTGGCCCTCCAATCACTTATTAGCATACCATTCTCCAAAAGTATAATTCTCCGTAAGGAAGTTATTGCCTCCACTCTGGGCAACGTTTTGACAGTTGGAATGCTGTGTGCAGGCTTGACAGTTGGTTTGTGGGAAAAGAGTCAGGTCGGATGGAAGTGGGAGTGGTTAAAAGAGGGAGGGGGGATACTGCTCCTAAATAAAATGTGTGCTGGATTGAAGGCATGCAGCAACACACACAAATCAAAGTGCTACTTACATGTATTCAATAAGGATAAGTCATTTTTTCAGTATAGTGTCCCTTTAAGCTGTTGGAATGCTTGCTCGGGGCATGCCTAGTAGTTGTAAATGTCGGGAGACCTGCTAGAGGCCATATCTACATCAGGGGGGATTTAGATAGTAACACATTACATAATGATGCAGGCAGACAGGGATATTGATGGCAGCAGCATTAACAAAAACAGATGAACTATGGAAACAAGATTGTCAATGAAGGCAGTGAGGTATTTGCTGATCAGCCCAGATAGAAAGGGCAATAAAATGTGGCCTGATGCTAAACGTGGGACTAAGGCCTTTAAACAGAGTTAACATTGTCCCGTTACCCTTACAGAACCCGTAAACCCGCCCATTCTCTGGATCAAGCTCGGACAAGGAGAGGTGTCAAGTTGTCCTGGTGTGTCAAGGTCAAAGTGGTCTGAATAGGTCGTTTGTTAAAGACGGAGATGGAAATTCTGGGACATATAACTGTAGGGGAAATCCACTATCATGACTATCGATGGTATAACCCTCAGCACTGGGGCAGATATTCATGTAGGGACAAGGATCCAAGTGAGATTGAAATTCTCTAACCCAGCAATGTACAGAAACCATAAACGCCAAGTTACTTTTTTTATAGTAAATGTAAGTGGGTACTGGCCTTTAATGGATGGTTATTATGTGCTGCTTATTTTGAGGGATTATCGACCCATGAACTATAGTATTACAGGATTCTTACAGCGCATACACCATGAGGGCGACTTTTGCAATGAGACTGACTTTTGGGTGAAGTTGAGCCAGTTCCTGGGCAGTGTTGAGAACAGGGTGGAGTTTATTCTACTTATATGCGGCCCTTCTATCTGTCATTACAGAGGATAATTAGGCCATATATTTCACAGCTACAATAGAATGGTTGAGATTGTACAATCATCATCAGAAGGTGTGTGGCAATGATACAGTGCACTGATACTCACCCCCTAGTGGTTAAGTTGATATATATCATTATTGATGATAGGCTTAATGTGTCAGGTTTTTTAAATGATTTGATCATCCTTCCAAGGACCAGAACAATGTATAAAAATATTACATACAAAAGGGCTAGTTAGCATTCTATAGAGCATGATGCAGCTTTAATGCTAGAAGGTAAGCTCAAGATACGTACAGTTAGTCTTACAAGTTAAAGTGTAGCCATACATAACGTAAACACTACGCTCTAAAGCATGTAATTTATATTGGTTAGGTCTTAAAGCAATAGTGGCTACCTAGCCATTTAATAGCTGTTCAAAACCCAAGGGGTGGTCGGGAGCAGTTTTCTGACACACGGAATATTTGGGAGGATTGTATACGGATAAATTGAATTGGTGAGCAGATGCATTACATATGTTGTTTTTTTACAGAGCACGTCCAACTAAAAACCAAAGTTTTATATAATGTAGCTCCCCCCTGCTCAGACCTAAAAGCCATTATTATTTCTGTAAAAAAAACAGAATCCCAAAGCATAGCTTCACAACCCCCACTCCAGCAGTGCGCTCCTCCTGGCGTTTGCAGTTAGTTGCAAACAGGGGACCGGACCGAAGCCTGCGCGTGATGATTGGTGGAGGAGCCAAACAGACGCGGCTTACTGGAAATGGAGAGCGCAGTGGGAATGAAAAGAAGTAATATGATTTAGGTTGTTTTTCTAAAAAAATAATGTGGATGTTTGTGTCTGGCTGGGGGAGCTATATAATATTAAAAAGCTTATTCCGTAGAAAGGGTCCATCTCCGAGGATGGATCCGGATGGTGGAGGGAGGGGGAAAAGGGCTTCCTGCGCATGCCAGAAACCCCTCAGAGGATGCATCAGAGCAGAAGCCTTCCCACAGGAAGACAGCTCCTAATCCTGGACTGAGACAAGCCTGCAAGAAGAACCATAAGGAGCGGGATGTTAAGGTAGGGATCATTTTAAACTTCCACAGTGTGGCCAGTAGTGGGTTAAATTATAGTTTGGGGTTGAACATTGCCCTTTAATTGCAATCAGACGCGTCTTGCTAATACATTTAGGTGTCTCTACTAGGACAAAGATGGGCAACTCCAGTTGCACCTTTTCCTTAATACACATGAAACTCTGGTGGTATTTACATTAGAAGCATGTTGCAGGCTGAAGCAGTATGGGTACGGGATATTCTGGCAAAATCATTCTGCATTTGTTCAAGGGATATTCGGGCCACATGATTCTGCATTCTGTTAACGGGATATTCTGCCACATCATTCTGCATCTGTTAAAGGGAATTCTGGCCATCTCATGCTGCATTTCTAGTTAAAGGATCTTCTGGCCACATCATTTCTGGCCATTTCTGTTAACGGGCTATTCTGGCCACATCATTCTATTTCTGTTAAAGGGCTATTCTGGCCCACATCCTTCTGCCTTTGTACAGGGATATTGGCCACATCATTCTGATTCTGTTAAAGGGAATTTGCCATATCATGCTGAATTTGTTAAAGGATATTATGGCCACTCATCTGCATTTGAATTCTGTAAAAGGGATATTCTGGCCATATCTGCGGCATTCATGTTAAAGGGATATTCTGGCCAATGATGATGACATTGGCATTCTGTTAAGGGATATTTGGCCATATCATGCTTGCCATTCTGTTAAACGGGATCTTCTGGGCCATATCATGACTGCTTATGTTAAAGGGAGATTTTGGCCATATCATTCTGCTCTCTGAGTAAAGGATAATTATGTCTTGCTATTTACAGATGTAATTGCCGCTCCATAAAACCCATCCAATGTGAAATCTGTTCCGTGTGTTTTTGGCAGCTGAGTGCGCCAGGGGGAGAAGATGTAATGTATTTACCACTGTACATGCCATAAGGAGTCCTGTGTGGTTTTCTTGTGCAGGATAATTCAGTATGTGAGTATAGTACCCATTCACTGCTGTATATGTAAGGGGCAAACAGGACAGTCACAAATGGAATGAAAACTTTGAGATCTGGTAGGGTCGGGCAGGGGCAAAAGATAAGCTCACAGTCCAAGGACGGGGAGATAATCGACGAAGATCCGGTATATTACTGTGACAGGCACGACAATAGCTCCCCTTATGAGGTAGAGGGTATCACACCCCCTTATCATAATACAGACAGGGAACTGATCCGTGTTAATACTATCCTTATATTACACAGTGAGGGTATCCCACCCCTTATATATACAGATAGGGCACTGCTCCGTGTCTACACTATCCTTATATTACACAGTGAGGGTATCAACCCTTATATAATACAGACAGGGAAACTGCTACGTGTCTACTACTATCCTTAATTACACAGTGAGTATCACACCCCTTATATAACACAGACAGGGAATGCTCCGTGTCTACTATATCCTAGCTTACACAGGGAGGGGATCACACCCCTTATATAATACAGATAGGGAACTGCTCCGTGTCTACTACTATCTTAGTTAACAGTTGAGGGTATCACACCCCTTATATATTACAGACAGGGAAACTGCTCGTGTCTACTACTATCCTTTATTACACAGTGAGGGTCACACCCCTGATATAATTTTACAGGCAGGGAAATGCTCGTGTCTACTGAATATCCTTATTATACACGGAGGGATGCCCCTTATAATAATACAGACAGGGAACTGCTCCGTGTCGACTACTATCCTATATTACACAGTGAGGGATCACAATCCGTTTTATAATTACAGACAGGGAATGCTCCGTGGTCTACTACTATCCTTAATTACACAGTGAGGGTATCACACCCCTTATATAACACAGACAGGGAATGCTCCGTGTCACTCCTTCCTTATTTACACGTGAGGTATCACACACCTATATAATACAGACAGGGAAACTGCTCCGTGTCTACTTACTATTCCCTTATATTACACAGGAGGTATCACACCCTTATATAATCCAGGAAGGGAAATGTCCGTGTATACTATATCCTTATATTACACAGTGAGGTATCAACCCCTTAATAATTAACAGACAGGAAAACGGCTCCGTGTCTACTGACTATCCTTATAGTACACAGTTGGAGGGTATCACACCCCTTATTATAATACAGACCAGGGAAACTTGCTCCGGTGTCTACTACTTCCTTAATACACAGTTGAGGTTATCACACCCCTTATATTAATACAAGACAGGGAACGCTCGTGTCTAACTACTATCTTATATTACACGTGGGGTATCACACCCCTTATATAATACAGACAGGGAATGCTCCGTGTCTACTAACATCTTATATTCACCCGTGAGGGATCACACCCTTATATAATACGGACAGGGAACTGCTCGTGTCTAACTACTATCCTTAATTACACAGTGAGGGTATCGCACCCCATGATATAACCAGACAGGGAACGCTCCGTGTAATACTATCCTTGATTACACAAGTGAGGGTATAACACCATTATATAACCAACAGGGAACTGCTCCGGTCTACTACTATCCTTATATTACACAGTGAGGGTAATCACACCACTTATATAACTACAGACCAGGGACGATCGTGTCTAACTAATATCCTTATATTACACAGTGAGGGTACGCACACATTATATAATTTCAGACAGGGACTGGCTCCGGTCTACTTACTATCCTTATAGTACACAGTGAGGGTATCGCACCCCTTTATATACAGACAGGGAAACGATCCGTGTCTCTACTATCCTTATATTTCCACAGTGAGGGTATCACACCCTTATATCTACAGACAGGGAACTGCTCCGTTGTCTACTACTATCCTTCTATTACACAGTGAGGGTATCACACCCCTTATATAATACAGACAGGGAACGGCTCAGTGTTAATCAATATCCTATATTTACACAGTTGAGGGTATCACACCCCTTATATAATAACGAAAGGAACTGCTCCGTGGTCTACTACTATCCTTTATTACACAGTGAGGGTATCACACCCCTTATATAACACAGACAGGGAACTGCTCCGAGCTTACTAACTATCTTATATTACACAGTGAGGGTATCACACCCCTAATATAATACAGACAGGGAACGCCTCGTGTCTACTACTATCCTTATATTACACAGTGAGGGTATCACACCCCTTATAATAATTACAGACAGGACTGCTCCGGTCTACTATATCCTTATATTACCACAGTGAGGGGATCACACCCTTATAATAACAGACCAGGGAACTGCTCCGTGTCTACGACTAATCCTTATATTACACAGTGAGGGTATCACATCCCTTATATAATACAGAAAGGGAACTGCTCCGTGTCTTCCTACATCCTTATATTACACAGTGAGGGTATCACAACCCTTATATAATACAGACAGGGGAAACTTGCTCCGTGTCTACTACTATCCTTATATTACACCAGTGAGGGTATCCCAACCCTTAATATAATACAGACAGGGAACTGCCCCGTGTCTATACTATCCTTATATTACACAGTGAGGGTATCACACCCCTTATATAATACCGGACAGGGACACGACTACGTGTCTACTACTATCCTATATTACACCGTGAGGGTATCGCACCCCTTATAACTAAGACAGGGAACTGCTCCGTGTCTAACTATCCTTATATTAAACGTGAGGGTATCGCACCCCTTATATAATACAGACAGGGAACTGCCCCGTGTAACTATCCTTAGATTAAACAGTGAGGGTATCGCACCCCTTATATAATAAGAAAGGAATGCGCCGTGTCTATACTATCTTGATATGACACAGTTGAGGTATCACACCCTTATATAACACGGGACAGGAAAACTGTCCGTGTCTATACTATCCTTATATTACACCCAGTGAGGGGATCACAACCCTTATATAATACGACAGGGAACTGCTCCGTGTCTACTTACTACCTTATATTACACAGGAGGTAATCACACCCCTTATATAATACAGACAGGGAACGGCTCCGTGTCTACTTACTATCCTTATATTACCACATGAGGGTATGCCACACCTTAATAATACAGACAGGGAACGCTCCGAGTCTACTACGATCCTTATATACACAGGAGGGTATCGCACCCCTTATTAATACGCGGGAACTGCTCGTGTTCTAACTATCCTTATATTACACATGAGGGTATCGCCCCCTTATTATAATAAGACAGGGAACTGCTCCGTGTCTACTACGTATCCTTATAATTACCCAGTGAGGGTATCGCACCCCCTATATTAACCACAGACAGGGAACTGCTCCGTGTTATACTATCCTTTATCACAGTGAGGGTATGACACCCCTTATATAACACAGACGGGAAACTGACTCCGTGTCTACTACTACCTTATATTACACAGTGAGGGTATTCACACCCTTATATATACAGACAGGAAAAACTGCTCCGTGGTTCTACTACGATCCTTATATTACATAGTGAGGGTATGCACCCTATAAATACAGACAGGGAACTGACTCTGTGTCTACTACTATCCTTATATTACACAGTGAGGGATCACACCCCTTATATAATACAGACAGGGAACTGTCCGTGTCTACTAATATCCTTTATATTGCCACAGGAGGGTATCACCCCCACTTATATAGACAGACAGGAACTGCTCCGTGTTAACTTTTACTATTCCTTAATTACACAGTGAGGGTATAACCACACTTATATATATAAAGACAGGGAACTGCTCAGTGTCTACTACTATCCTTATATTACACAGTAGGGTATCCCACACCCCTTATATAATTTAACAGAACAGGGAAAATGCTACGTGTCTACTACTATCATTATATTACAACAGTGAGAGGTATCGCACACCTTATATAAGCCAGACAGGGAACTGCTCCGTGTCTACTACATCATTATATTTACACAGTGAGGGTAATCACACCCCTATAATAATACAGACAGGGAACTGCTCCGTGTCTAATACTATCCTTATATTACACAGTGAGGGTATCACCCACCCCCTTATATAATACAGACAGGGAACTGATCCGTGTCTACTACTACCGGATATTACACAGTGAGGGTATCGCACCCCTCTAATATACAGACAGGGAAACTGATCCGTGTCTACTACTATCCTTATCCATAGTATTGGAGGTTGTATAAAGACATACGTCCATCTAGTCCAACCTTTATACACTACCCATAATGTCCATCTAACAGTTATTAGGGAAAAAAAGTGCAAACCCTTCTCCAACCAGACACTAGGCTTATGAAAAAATATTATATAATGATTCAATCTATAGAGGGAGCTTTATCTTTCAAAGGGTAAGGGAATTTCAAGGTTTAGCTGGGTACACACTTAAAAGATTTTTGAAAGACGACAGACAGGATCTTGCAAATCCCTCTGTCATCTTTCAAAGATCTGCATACACACAGTACTGAGCGCTCCCCCCTATACACAGCATATACACAGCATAGGGAGAACGCTCGGGACTCTGTGTTCCCTCAGCCGTGGCCGACTCCCCTATAGGGGGACAAGCGTTCAGCGGCCGTGCGCTTGTTCGGAGAAGTAAGATACACACAGTACCGATAAAACCCCAAAACCATTGGATCCAACTGTATCGGGGCTATATCCGTACTGTGTGTACCCAGCTTTACTCTAATATACAGAGGAACACAGTTTCAATACAGAGGGAACATTGGTAGAAGGGAATCCTGTCCTGCAGAGCTTACACTCTAATATACAGAGAGACACAGATACAATACAGGGAGAGGGAACCATTGGGATATGGGAATCCTGTCCTGCAGAGCTTACATTCTAATATACAGAGGGACACAGATACACTACAAGGAGAGGGAACCATTGGGAGAAGGGAATCCTGTCCTGCAGAGCTTACACTCTAATATACAGAGGGATAAAGATACAATACAGGGAGAGGGAACCATTGGGAGATGGGAATCCTGTCCTACAGAGCTTACACTGTAATATACAGAGGGACACAGATACAATACAGGGAGAGGGAACCATTGGGAGAAGGGAATCCTGTCCTACAGAGCTTACACTCTAAAATACAGAGGGACACACATACAATACAGGGAGAGGGAACCATTGGGAGATGGTAATCCTGTCTTGCTGAGCTTACACTCTAAAATACAGAGGGACACAGATACAATACAGGGAGAGGGAACCATTGGGAGAAGGGAATCCTGTCCTGCCAGAGCTTACACTCTAATATACAGAGGGATACAAGATACAATACAGGGAGAGGGAACCATTGGAAAGGGAATCCTGTCCTGCAGAGCTTACACTTACTATACAGAGGGACAGATACAATACAGGGAGAGGGAACCATTGGGAAGGGAATCCTGTCCTGCAGACTACACTCTAATATTCAGAGGGACACAGATACAATACAGGGAGAGGGAACCATGGGAGAAGGGAATCTGTCCTGAAACTTCACTCTAATATACAGAGGGAACAGATACACAGGGAGAGGGAACCATTGGGAGAAGGGAATCCTGTCCTGCAGAGCTACACTCTAATTACAGGGGACACAGATACAATACAGGGAGAGGGAACCATTGGGAGAAGGGATCTTCCTGCAGAGCTTACACTCTAATATACAGAGGGACACAGATACAATACAGGGAGAGGGAACCACTGGGAGAAGGGAATCCTGTCCTGGAGAGCTCACTCAATATACAGAGGGACACAGATACAATACAGGGAGAGGGAACCATTGGGAGAAGGGATCCTGTCCTGCAGAGCTTACACTCTAATATACAGAGGGACACAGATACAAACAGGGAGAGGGAACCATTGGGAGAAGGGAATCCTGTCCTGCAGAGCTTACACTTAATTCAGAGGGACACAGAATACAATACAGGGAGAGGAACCATTGGGAGAAAGGAATCCTGCTCTGCAGAGCTTACACTCTAATATACAGAGGGACACAGATACAATACAGGGAGAGGGAAACATTGGGAGAAGGGAATCCTGTCCTGCAGAGCTTACACTCTAATAACAGAGGGACACAGATACAAACAGGGAGAGGGAACCATTGGGGAAGAGGATCCTGTCCTGCAGAGCTACACTCTAATATACAGAGGGACACAGATACAATACAGGAGAGGAACCATGGGAGAAGGAATCCTGTCCTCAGAGTACACTCTATATACAGAGGACACAGATACAATACAGGGAGAGGGAACCATTGGGAGAAGGGAATCCTGTCCTGCAGAGCTTACACTCTAATATACAGAGGGACACGAATACAATACAGGGAGAGGGAACCATTGGGAGAGGGAATCCTGTCTGCAGAGCTTACACTCTAATATACAGAGGGACCACATACAATACAGGGAGGGGAAACATGGGAGAGGGAATCCGTCTGCGCGCTTACACTCTAAATACAGAGGGACACAGATACATACAGGGAGAGGGAACCATGGGAGAGGGAATCCTGTCCTGCAGAGCTTACACTCTAATATACAGAGGGACACAGATACAATACAGGGAGGGAACCATGGGAGAAGGAATCCTGTCCTGCAGAGCTTACACTAATATACAGAGGGACAAGATAAATACAGGGAGAGGAACCATTGGAGAAGGGAATCCGTCCTGCAGAGCTTACATCTAATATACAGAGGGACAAGACATACAGGGAGGGGAACCATGGGAGAAGGGAATCTGTCCGCAGAGCTTACACTCTATATACAGAGGGACAAGATACAATACAGGGAGAGGGAACCATTGGGAGAAGGGAAACCGTCCTGCAGAGCTTACACTCTAATATACAGAGGGACACAGATACAATACAGGGAGAGGGAACCATTGGGAGAAGGAATCCTGTCCTGCAGAGCTTACACTCTAATATACAGAGGGACAAGATACAATACAGGGAGAGGGAACCATTGGGAGAAGGGAATTCCTGTCCTGCAGAGCTTACACTCTAATATACAGAGGGACACAGATACAATACAGGGAGAGGGAACCATTGGGGAAGGGAATCCTGTCCTGCAGAGCTTACACTCTAATATACAGAGGGACACAGATAAATACAGGGAGAGGGAACATTGGAGAAAGGGAATCTGTCCTGCAGAGCTTACACTCTAAAACAGAGGACACGATACAATACAGGGAGAGGGAACCATTGGGAGAGGGAATCTGTTCTGCAGCTTACATCTAATATACGAGGGACAAAAGATACATACAGGGAGAGGGAACCATTGGGAGAAGGGAATCCTGTCCTGCAGAGCTTACCATCTAATATACAGAGGGACACAGATACAATACAGGGAGAGGGAACCATTGGGAGAAGGGAATCCTTCCCAGAGCTTACACTCTAATATACAGAGGGAAGAGATACAATACAGGGGAGAGGGAACCATTGGGAGAAGGGAATCCTGTCCTGCAGAGCTTACACTCTAATATACAGAGGGACACAGATACAATACAGGGAAAGGGAACCATTGGGAGAAGGGAATCCTGTCCTGCAGAGCTTACACTCTAATATACAGAGGGACACAGATACAATACAGGGAGAGGGAACCATTGCGAAAAGGGGTAAATCTGTCCTGCAGAGCTTACACTCTAATATACAGAGGGACAGATACAATACAGGGAGAGGGAACCATTGGGAAGGGAATCTGTCCTGCAGGCTACACTCTAATATTCAGAGGGACACAGATACAATACAGGGAGAGGGAACCATTGGGAGAAGGGAATCTGTCCTGAACTTCACTCTAATATACAGAGGGACACAGATCAATACAGGGAGAGGGAACCATTGGGAGAAGGGAATCCTGTCCTGCAGAGCTACACTCTAAATTACAGGGGACACAGATACAATACAGGGAGAGGGAACCATTGGGAGAAGGGACTCTTCCTGCAGAGCTTCACTCTAATATACAGAGGGACACAGATACAATACAGGGAGAGGGAACACTGGGAGAAGGGAATCCTGTCCTGAGAGCTACACTCTAATATACAGAGGGACACAGATACAATACAGGGAGAGGGAACCATTGGGAGAAGGGATCCTGTCCTGCAGAGCTTACACTCTAATATACAGAGGGACACAGATACAAACAGGGAGAGGGAACCATTGGGAGAAGGGAATCCTGTCTGCAGAGCTTACACTTAATATACAGAGGGACACAGATACAATACAGGGAGGGGAACCATTGGGAGAAAGGAATCCTGCTCTGCAGAGCTTACACTCTAATATACAGAGGGACACAGATACAATACAGGGAGAGGGAACATTGGGAGAAGGGAATCCTGTCCTGCAGAGCTTACACTCTAATAACAGAGGGACACAGATACAAACAGGGAGAGGGAACCATTGGGGAAGGGATCCTGTCCTGCAGAGCTACACTCTAATATACAGAGGGACACAGATCAATACAGGGAGAGGAACCATGGGAGAAGGAATCCTGTCCTGCAGAGTTACACTCTATATACAGAGGACACAGATACAATACAGGGAGAGGGAACCATTGGGAGAAGGGAATCCTGTCCTGCAGAGCTTACACTCTAAATACAGAGGGACAGAATACAATACAGGGAGAGGGAACCATTGGGAGAGGGAATCCTGTCTGCAGAGCTTACACTCTAATATACAGAGGGACAATACAATACAGGGAGGGGACACATTGGGAGAGGGAATCCGTCTGCGAGCTTACACTCTAATATACAGAGGGACACAGATACATACAGGAGAGGGAACCATTGGGAGAAGGGAATCCTGTCCTGCAGAGCTTACACTCTAATATACAGAGGGACACAGATACAATACAGGGAGGGAACCATGGGAGAAGGAATCCTGTCCTGCAGAGCTTACACTAATATACAGAGGGACAAGATATAATACGGGAGAGGAACCATTGGAGAAGGGAATCCTGTCCTGCAGAGCTTACATCTAATATACAGAGGGACAAGACATACAGGGAGGGGAACCATTGGGAGAAGGGAATTCTGTCCGCAGAGCTTACACTCTATATACAGAGGGACAAGATACAATACAGGGAGAGGGAACCATGGGAGAAGGGAAACCTGTCCTGCAGAGCTTACACTCTAATATACAGAGGGACACAGATACAATACAGGGAGAGGGAACCATTGGGAGAAGGGAATCCTGTCCTGCAGAGCTTACACTCTAATATACAGAGGGACAAGATACAATACAGGGAGAGGGAACCATGGGAGAAGGGAATCTGTCCTGCAGAGCTTACACTCTAATATACAGAGGGACACAGATACAATACAGGGAGAGGGAACCATTGGGGAAGGGAATCCTGTCCTGCAGAGCTTACACTCTAATATACAGAGGGACACAGATAAATACAGGGAGAGGGAACCATTGGAAAAGGGAATCTGTCCTGCAGAGCTTACACTCTAATAACAGAGGGACACAGATACAATACAGGGAGAGGGAACCATTGGGAGAGGGAATCTGTCTGCAGCTTACACTCTAATATACAGAGGGAAAGATACAATACAGGGAGAGGGAACCATTGGGAGAAGGGAATCCTGTCCTGCAGAGCTTACCATCTAATATACAGAGGGACACAGATACAATACAGGGAGAGGGAACCATTGGGAGAAGGGAATCCTTCCCAGAGCTTACACTCTAATATACAGAGGGACACAGATACAATACAGGGAGAGGGAACCATTGGGAGAAGGGAATCCTGTCTGCGAGCTTACACTCTAATATACAGAGGGACAAGATACAATACAGGGAGAGGGAACCATTGGGAGAAGAGGAATCCTGTCCTGCAGAGCTTAAACTCTATAACAGAGGGACACAGATAAATACAGGGAGAGGGAACCATTGGAGAGAAGGAATCCTGTCCTGCAGAGCTTACACTCTAATATACAGGGACACAGATAATACAGGGAGAGGGAACCATTGGAGAAGGGAATCCTGTCCTGCAGAGCTACACTCTAATATACAGAGGGACACAGATACAGATACAATACAGGGAGAGGGAACCATTGGGAGAAGGGAATCTTGTCCTGCAGAGCTTACACTCTAATATACAGAGGGACACAGATACAATACAGGGAGAGGGAACCATTGGGAGAAGGGAATCCTGTCCTGCAGAGCTTACACTCTAATATACAGAGGGACACAGATACAATACAGGGAGAGGGGACCATTGGG